>ML248334.1:1044-53840 GCA_005239495.1 Nicotiana undulata | reverse complement strand
CGTGCCTTTTGCTGTTCATTATCTGTTTTGAGAAGTAAAATTCCTGCTTTTACTTTTACATTTCAGTTATTACCCTGTTCTACCGTGCTAGCATTTTGTTGCCCCTTTTACCCCCAGCATGTTCTCCCCGTATCTGTCTTACTTGCTTATTTCCGTCGATATTTTCCTGTTATTATATAGAATTGCACAGGTACATATATTGTTGTCGGTCCTAGCCTCGTCACTACTTCGCCGAGGTTAGGCTCGGCACTTACTCAGTACATGGGGTCGGTTGTACTGATGCTACACCTGCACTTCTTTATGTTGTGCAAACTATGCAGCCGGACCCGGTGGTCACTGACGGTCGGAGCATCCCATCAGTTCATACAGGGNTGTCTTATTTGATATTTCAAAGACAGTCCTATGTACTTATTTTCAGACCTTTGTTTTAGTAATCTCTTAGACAGTTCGTGAGTATGTGACACCAGTTCTGGGATTTGTATATGGGTTTTATTTCAAAATTGCTATGTTATTTTTTTTCTATTTGTTAACCTTCATATTGCTGACCATCGATGCCTTAGTTATCTTATCCGTGTTAGTTGTTAATTAATTTTATCTAGTTCAAACGTTGGCTTGTCTAGCGGGTTCAACGTTAGACGCAGTCATGGCCGAAGGTGGGATTTCGGATCGTGACACATTCGGTGCTGCATTTGCGAGGCTTTATTTGCAATTGCTAGGGTTCGCAATTTCAACCCATGTCGCAATTTTGAACCCATGTCGTAATTGCGACATCTTCAACTGATCAAATAGCTGGGAGACGGGATTTTAAAGTTCAATCTCTCATTTTTTAACCCTAGACTTGGTAAGAGATGACTTGGATGGGGGATTTTCACCTATAAACCTTGGGTAAGTAATTCTAACCTACCACTAATCATATCTAGCAACAAAACTTAAATTTTAACATCAAAATCATGTAAACCAAAGTAGAAATTGTAAAACTTTGCCATTTTTTTTTAAAAATATAATAAATTGAGTTTCTAGAAATGATTTGGACTCGGATTTTGAAACTAATAACATATATAAACTCGTGGGGTCATGGGTAGTCGGAATCTACCATTGAACATGGGTTTGACCGGGAGGCTCCGGATTGGCTTTTGTTGACTTTTTAAGAAAAATGTAAAGATCAAAGCTTTATTTATTCTAATTGTTTTCCCTTGCATTGGTTGATGATAATGTGTTAATTTTGGATAGATTTGAGTCGTGTGGAGGCGAGTTTTATGGGAAAAGCGATTTCTGAGGGTTTAGTTGTCTTAGTCGAGGTAATTCTCTTGCCTAATTTCGTGTGGGGAACTACCCGTTTGGGTTGGTATTGTTTGAATCGATTGTGCTAAGTGAAATCCGTGTACGAAAGGTGACGAATGGGTACACGGGTTATACGTGGTATTTGTCCATTTTAGGCTACTTAAACTATTTCCATGTGTTAATTGAATTGCCATATCATGTTCCAATTCTCGTAGTCAAATTATCTTTGATTGTACTAGACCATCCTTACATGCCTTAATTTACTTGTTTGGTACTTGTTCTACAACCTTCTAGATAAATTTCTCCCATTCCTTAGTTGAACTTGTTATCTCTTTTAATTATTACATGCCATCTCTTTATTTATAATTATCATTATTTGAATTTATTGTCCGTGTTATCTCTTTCCTTATTTGATTTTCGTTACTTGAAGTAATTATTCATGTTATCCCATTAATTGTTGATTTCCATTATTTGAGGCTCAGTGTTAAATATTATCTCTTTCATTGCAAGTTAATCTTATCTAATATGGTGGTTTCATTGTTGAGTTATTTTGTGTTGAAGTTGTGAAAGTATTTATTACATTGAGACTTGTTGGTTATTATAGAAACATCTATCTTATTGAGCATTTTTTATTCCCTATTGTTGTTGATATGCTTGTACACGTTGTGGTGAAGTCGTGGGCTATTGTTGTGGAATCATTGATATTGTTATTGCTGGCAAGTTGTGATATATGGGCACTTGTGGTGCAAATTGTTATTGTGATATTATTTTTGACGCGCATGTGGTGGTATAAGGCTTGAGGTTGATGTGCATGTTGCGGTAAAAGGTAGGACTTATGTGCGTGTTTCTTGTAGGGGAACTACGTGAAGCCTCGATGTCATAAGGTGGTCTAAAGTGCGTGTATCTATTTCGGGAAAACTGTTTTCAAAACCTTTTTCCAAATACAAGGCTCACGCGGCCTATAATTAAAGATTGTGATTGCAATTGAGAAATGTGAATACGAGGTGGTACATCGGTTGTGATTCTTGATTATACGAGGCAGTACCTCGATTTTGATTTCATTATACATGAGGCGGTACCTCGTTGTGATTCTTGTTGTTGTTCATGTTGCAAAGTGTTTTGGTGGAAATATATCTTGATGTTTCACTCTTATTTGTTCTAACAGTTATTGTCCGTACATGATCATCGTAACCCTTAGTTGCTTCTTTTATGCTATTTCTATTGTTGATTTCCGGTACTAATTCACGCTATCATATTGTTCCGTATTAGTTGTTTTCTTCACCTTTCATTACATATCCATATTACACTTTATACTTTTATTTATATCCTAGTAGGTGCCTTGACATGGCCTCGTCACTACTCTACTGATGTTAGGATTGATACTTACCGTTGTGGTGTACTCATACTACGTTTCTGCATATTTTGTGAAGATCTAGGTACGTCTGCTCTTGCCGCTCGATAGAGATTACCTGCTAGCTGCCTTTATCGAAGAGTTCAAGGTATGCCTGCTTGGTGTCTACAGGCCTCGGAGTCACCTTCCCTTATTTTCATTACTGTTGTATTTCCTTTCGAACAGTAATGTAGTAGTACTCTGATTGCATTCTGTAAAGCTTATGATTCAGTTCCACTGGTTTTGGGGAGCGAATAGTTGAGATGATGCTATGTATTGGAAGATTATATCAGTTATTCAGCTTCGTTTTAGCTTTTTTTATAATTATATCTGCTAAGTTAATATTATTTGTTAGGCTTACCTAGTCGTAGAGACTAGGTGCCATCACGACTTCTTACGGAGGGAAAATGAAGTCATGACACCAGGTGTTCGTTATTCAAAAACAAAATCTTATATTAGTACTTATGAGTAGGAGTGTACATGGACCGGGTTGGTTTGGTTTTGATAAAAACCAAACCAAACCAACTATATCGGTTTGGATTGGTTCGATTTTATCGGGTTTTTCGGGTTTCGAGGTTTTTTTGTTACATGAATATTGTTCGAATCTTACTTTGTTAAAGTTATAGACAAAGTTTTGATAAATGAATATATGTTTAGTAAATATTGAAAAAATTGACAAACATATGATCTATTAAAATATTTTATGGGAGAATTTTGTTAGTAACACATGATAGTTATTTTTCTTAGTCGTCTATCAATAATTTTCGGTCAATGTATGCTTTCAAAGTTAACACATGAGAGGATCCAAAATATTTCTACATTTTTGTAAAGAAAATTCAATATCAAGTCTTAAAATATACATATAAATATTACTAACAAAAACCTTCATAGATGACTTTAATTTCAATTTTTTTTTGTTGGGGATCTTGGTAGAATGTTTAAGTGGACTGACAACTAAAAATCAAGATAAGCAAAAGGAAGTGATACAAATTAGTAGCAGTTACATATCAAAAGACGTACTTAACCAAGGGCTCAACGGTGTGTCTGGTATGAAATGGTATGAAAGAAGTCTTTTTTTGAGAAATAGTTATTCGGAATTGACTTATTTATATGGAATTAGAAATGTCCTTTATTCTTTAATTTTGTCGAAGAGTGAAAAATATTTTCAACAAAAATATTACATTCATTTAAGATTGATACTCATTTTGTACTAGCAAACTGGATGGCTTTGGATGAAATCTTTTACTATTAAAGATTGATAATAAAGTCCCGAAGTATTGGGTAAAGTAATGATATAAAGTTAAAGTGTTGATGTTAATTGTGAAGATAAATGTCTCCAGTCGCAAAGTGAGGGAATTCATTTCCTCTTATTGATGGAAAGTGTTTTTCTAAAATATATTTTTTTCACAACTAAATACCAAAAAATAAGTTATTTTCTCGAAAATTATTTTGGAAAAAATATTTTTCTATCATACCAAATGCACCTATATAGAAGTTTCACTTTCTTCCCATTTTTTTGAAAAACAAATTTCTCCCATTCAGAAACATCATGAATTTTAGCCCTCAAACCTCTTAAATTGGACGAATTTAAATGCTTAATCAACCCTAAACTCAGTAAAACTTTAGATGCAGAAAAGGCCTTACAAGTACATCAAAACAGACTAATCAATCCCTAATGTATTTTCATTTATGCTGTTTCCTAGAATAACTCCTACTAACTTTTCCCAAAATAATTGTGTTTACCCTTCAGAACGGATAACAATTAAATTTATACACGGTTTTAAGGATATGTGGATAGATTCAAATGATCAGTGACGTTAGATTACGCAAATAAAATATGTAATAAATAGCCATACCAATTATAAGACTGAGTATGAGCTTAGTTAATGGCTTAACGAGGAACCTGCCTTCATTTGTGAGCTTGCACTTATAAGAACTTGTGAACAAATCAAGAACTTTTTATAGCTTTTAGAGAGAACAGAAGTATATTGCGTTGGACATGTGTTACAATGTCGCTAATGAATAGTTTACTTCGCTTGTATATAGTAGGGGAGTTTTTCCCTAGGTACAATTCTAAAAAATGTAAAAACCTTCTTTCTCGCTAATCATTGATTTTCTGCCGATATGGGCCGAGATTCACGCCGTGATATTCGGTTGGGCACGGATATCACGAACCTTTATTAGTCGTGTGAGATCACTTGGCAATGCTCTTCGAAGTCTTGGGACTCGAACTAGACCTGAGTGACGTGATCTCGACGGCTCCGAGGGTAGGCGTCTAGCTCGGGCCCTGATACGGGAGGCTCCTGGTTGGATTCCGATTCCTTACGGTCACATCCCGTCTCTGTTTGCCTCACTGGGAAACCGGGTTGCTCACTAGACCTGGTTTTACCCGTATACAGATAGTCTCATTTCTCAGAGAGCAGGTTTTGCCGAAACGATGGTAAACGACAGATGTTCTCCAGTTCCTTCCTCCATACGCTATGACGAAGCAGCCGAAATGTCCCATTAGTCGCGTCGTTCTGACTTGAAACACGTGTCGCTATTTGGCTGGCTTCCCCCGCATGCAAAGTGTCACGTGTTTCCCCATAAAAGCTTCCACCCTTTTTTCTTTTATACTTTTTAACTAAATTATTACCTTAGAGCTTTCCATCCATCATCAAACCTCCTTCAAACCTTCATATCTTTATCCTTGTTCTTCAATTTCCAAAGTGATTCCCAGGTTTTTACCCGGGTCTCCTTCAAATATTCATACTCTATTCTTTATCTTCAAAACATGTTCTCTCAAAACATCGCATTCTTTCTTCAAATTTTCAATTCTCTCCAGATAACGATGGCTAAAACATCCACATCTGTTCCTGAACAAGTTGCCTCTTCATCTTCCCAACCGACCACCGACCCTGACGCAGTTGCTCCAAAAGTAGTTTCCCTCCAAATTGCTTCTCATGAGGTGGCTGCTAATGAATCGGCCCCCGAGCCTCCCTTGGAAGTGTTGATTCCCTGGGGCTGCTTAATTGCAGATGACTTTAAAGTCGAGAAACCCACACACAAATAGGATCGGGTGATTGAGTATCAAGGTACATGTGCTCCGTGATTGAAGATGTTCTTCCCACAATTCGAAAGGACTGGAATTGGGAGGGCAAGGGCGTAGTAGTCCCCGAGCCCGAGGATGCCATTACCCCTTAACATTGGGCCCGGTGGACCCCGGTCATTCTGAACTTTTCCAACACGTACGACGTAAGCCTCGGGCAAATCCATCCATCGTTATGGAGTATCGTGATCCTCCTTTGCTACTTCATGAACAAGATAGATTCTCATCGGTTCACGATCAACCACCTACTTCGATTATACAGTCTCCGAATGTTTCGAAGGGGATTGATAAAGCTTACTCACCGGGCCAACAAGGCCGCTTTTTCGAGTATCGAGGAAGACCGAGACCGGGGGTGGCAGGGACATTTTGTTCGAGTGAAGGCGGGGGATTTGATCCCCCTCCAATACATGTCATTCCCAAAGAAATGGAAGGCGTCTCGTAAGTGAAATCTCTCTTTATACGTCAAAATTATTTTTTTCATTAGCTTCACCCTTCTCATTCATATTTGTGGTCGTGCGGCTGTCGCTCGGGTTCCAAATTCAGTTCCCCGGCTAACGGAATAGATTGAAGGCATTTGTACTCAGATGACATATTATGAGCGCGCATGGCGCGGGCTTTCAAAGCGTCGATGGGAGACCTGTTCTCATGGTAAAGCTTATTTCTAAGTAGTTTACATAGTACTTCTATCTTTCATTACACTAACATCTCTTCCCCTTTTTTATTGCAAGTTTGCCTAAGACCTTTCTTGGACATGAGACATATGAGGAGGAGACTTGTGAGGTCGACCCCCCTCAGAATCAAGAAATCTAAGTGGAGACCCGGGGTGGGACTCCCCAGGTCATCGGCTCCGCTCTGAAGGAAGCGCCCGGTGTAATAGAGATTTTGAGAACTCCCTACTACACTGTGTCCATGCTCGAGGAGGCCCAAGCGGGAAACTAGAAGTCCAATGAGGGGGTCCATGGTGCGGACAATCCCCTTCACTCCTTTTTCGATGGTGTGGAATCATCTTCTTTGGAAGACTTCTCCGGGCTTGGCAACCTAGAAGTTCTAAAGGACACATCCTACGAAGCGGGGATGCCTAGTTCGAGCCTGAAATTGATCAACTAGTTTCCTCCTCCGAGTGTGGACCT
The DNA here is from genome assembly GCA_005239495.1 of Nicotiana undulata. Lineage (NCBI taxonomy): Eukaryota > Viridiplantae > Streptophyta > Magnoliopsida > Solanales > Solanaceae > Nicotiana > Nicotiana undulata. The sequence goes on along the minus strand of ML248334.1, from coordinate 46,951 downwards.
CGGTCCCAAGAGATCGGTTATTCTGACCACCCCGAAAGATGCCCGGGTTTTGTCTGCTTCTGTGGTGTCACGACCCAAACTGGAGGATCATGACTAGCACCCGGGCCATATTTGCCGAGCACCAGCGTACATTTTATCTAGTCTTCTTTATTATCTTTAAGGGACAACAAGATCGATAAAATGGTAGATATGGATCATGAACATACATCACATGGGATGACTAGATTGCTAAGAAACTACATAAAAGGTACGAGCTACAACGCTGCTATGAAAGACTATACAACAAAAATTAGCCAACAAGGCATACCAAGACACCTATCTATGAGCCTCTAAAGGAGTATAAGTAATGCAACATAGCCGGAACAGGGCCCCGACATACCCATAACATCTATAACAAAATGCATACCAAGACCACGACAAGTCCGAAGAAAGGATCTCGCCTATAACCGCTGAACAGGCAAGCCTACTGTGGTGGGGGATCTGCGTCTACCTGTCTATCAGGACCTGCAACACGACATGCAGCGTCAACAAATAAAAAGGACGTCAGTACGAATAAAGTACTGAGTATGTAAGGCAGGAAAGCAAAAAATAAGAACAGTAATGTAAAAAGAGATGTAAGAGATACAACCAGTAGCATCTGAGTGCTTCTAAGAGACAGTAACATGAAATGCATGATACATATATACACATATCTTTTTAAAACATCCACCTTTGTGGGCATCATCATCATCATAAGAACATTCGCTTCTGTGGGCATCATCATCATCATATCATACTCGGACTCAAAGAGGACTCGGTAAACCCAACTGATTGGTTGTTGCACAATAGGTTCCATACCCGGCCGACTATAGCACGGCTCGGTAGAGTAAAACAGATACATATATATATATAATGCATGCAGGACTCATTGGAATCATGTTCTGAACATTTCGGAGTGACGTGAGGTCGATATTCTCCGTACACATCATTAGGGAAAACTCTTCATCGAGAATCTTATAAGAATCAGGAAGTACCAACAACATTGATAACGTAAGATAAGAGAAGCAACCTCAACATCAATTGTTCCATAAGAAGGGAAACAATGTAAGTACTGCTAAATTCTAAGAGTAGAGTATCTTTGGAAGCTCATTCATTCCATTATGTACAATCGGAGTCGTGAAAAAGAAGGAAAGGGATAGCCTCACATACCTTGTATATATTTCCCCAACCTCAAGCTACGCAAATGTCATAACTCCTTAATCTACAATAAGAGAAACGACACTATTATTATCGTTTAAGCGTCATAACTATTATGTATCGACCACAACCTATTTTACGATGAAATGGACAACACCTCCCCTATATATATGAATTCACACAAGTAAAAACAATCACCAAACAGCCTAAACAACATCAATAATAATCATATTGAGCCTCCCAAAATAGTCCACACACAACCTAATCACGTCATACATAAGATGACCACCGTAGTCGTGTCAAACGACCCGGAAATGTTACAACAAACGACCATCTCAAAACCTTACATCTATATGGTGTTATACACACCCTTCCTCCTCCAACACTCCACAAAAAATTAGTAAAACACGCAGCCCAATAACAATACAAAACAATCCGCTACAAGTCAAATAACTCGAACTCACGGCTTTCGATCACCGCCCCGTGAGTTCTAACTATTAGAAAACACATTATCAACCTTCCTTGATATTTAAGCACTTAAATACAGATATTAGACGTTTCTTAACTATGAAGTAACTTCCAAAACTCTAAATACAAAGAAAAGGAGAGGCGGTATAAGGACACTTACGTCGTAGGGATCGTTTTGATGTTATTGCTTCTCGATTTCATGCTCTGTTGATATTCTTCTTTGAAACCCTAGAAGATAGCTTGAGGTTATGTTTATGGGTGTTCTCTGGTCGTTTTATGCTGAATAATGAAGAGAAATCCTACCTAAGGTTTATATATATCAAGTTTGGAAAAGTCAAAGAGGTGCTAGCTTGGCACCCTAGGATTGGTTCATCTTCCGACGCTTATATCATTTTATCCCGATGTCGTATGAATGAACGGTTAATAGAGTTGAAAATTTAATTCCATGACCTTCAATTTGGTATATAATATGTCCCAATAAGACCTAATATAACACATGAAATGTATTTCTCAAAAAGCTATAGTGATCCACCTACTTGTCACTTATGATGTTTGCGCAGTCTCGCGAAACTATAAATATCTCTCTACTACTACGTTGTATCGATGAACGGTTTAATAAATTGGAAACTAGAATCATATATTTTACATTTGGTTTGTGGATCATCCAATAATTCAAAGTATATTGGGAGCAAAGCTCAGTTACATTTGACCTAATATTCAGCACATTATGAGTGTAACTTGTGAAGACCTTTGCTGACTTTTGTTCCACAACTTGCTTGACTTCAAAATGTAGAACACAAATATCATACGATAAAAATTAACTCATAGCATAACCTCCTTATCATGTAATTAACCATAGTTTCACCCTAAAGTACATTTTATAACATTCCAAACTCGCCGACTTTCGACGAAACTTATTTTCTTCAATTGGTTTAGCTTCTAAGCTTTCCAACCCTCTTGGTACTCGTTATTCATGATATTAAATATTTGTAAAATCCAATGTAACATGGTTAACTTACTTTATATTCCATCAAATATAATCTTATTTCTGAGCTTACATCAATTGACTTACGATGTACTCTCACGTACGAAAACATGGGATGTAACATGTGGGGATAGGGAACTGCCTCTGATGCCTAGTTACTGAGGAGGACCAAGTAAAAATGAATGAGGTGAATGTGTCGTTCCTTTTTAATGAGGCACATCAAGCGCTGAACCGGGTAAGGCATCATTACTTTTCATCGATCTTTACGCAGGGTTTGATGATTCTCTCATTTTTCTCTTTTTGCATTTCTCGTTACTTCATCATGAGAGCTTCCTTCGGTTACACGATTTAGGTAATTCAGCTTGAGCTCTAGCTGCATATAACTCAAAAAGAAGCATCGTTCTTATGGCAGGAGCATGCTAACTTGATGGAAAAGATCAAGGTTTTTGAAGTTAGAAACGAGGATCCCCTCACAGTGGCTAAAAACAATACCTCACAGGTCAAACAGAAGATCGACCAGACCGACCAACTCTGAAAGTAGATGGACGAGATCCAAGTAATGGTTGACGGGTGGCAAAGCAAGATGGACCTGCTAAACTCCAAGGTGAGGAGGGCTTTGAAGGCTTCGAATAATATGAAGGCTCAGACGGTTCTGGTGATGAATCGGGCTCCGACAAATATCAAGCATAAATGCCTCAAGATTTTCTAGTTTTTTTATTTTATACATATATTTTGTTCAGTTCGAGGCCATTTTTGTTAGGCCTTTGTAAAGATATTCTGGAATATAAAAATTTCCCCTTTTTGGAAATTTCAAGTCTCTACTATCTTAGCATCTTTTTATAATTGCAAATATTTTTAATGACTTAGCACATAATCAAACGTTGTATAAGTCATTTATTTTTTGGAGGTCCGAACAAAATCTAATATTGATGCTTTTTTTGCTTGAAACTTTTTAAAACTCGGAGTGACTAGAAAAAATTCTTAAGTGTTCTTAGATGATTCCTTTGCCGAGGGTAACCTTTTAATAGGTTTAGAATTTTGTTAAAAGCCTTACGTTTTGATTACGGGCTTCGGACAACTCTGGACCGTCTTTAGGGTGGTCGTAGCCTTTTAGGTTTAGGCACTTCCTAATAGGTTTTGTGCCTTTGAGTTTTGATGAACCGAGCCGCCCGCACTTATTTCGGATAACAGTCCCGAGGTGGGGTAGCCCTTTGGGCTCAGATAGGGGTGGCCCTTGGGCTTGATAGTCTCCGGGTAGGAATAGCCCTTGGACTCGATTCTTTAATAGGCAAAAATATGTAATAGCAAGGTAGAAATTTCCTTTTATTTCTGTGTGTAACGTACAAGATTGAAAGCGTTTAAAATCTTGTATTATGGCTAAGGGGTCTTACGCGGTCACGATTAACTTGGCTGTTTGGCCCTTACAATAAATCCTAACCACCGAGACTAGACTACTCAAGCACAAAGTTTCCACCTTTCATTGCTAAGAAGCTTGTCCGGAGGGTGATGGCTCCCTGTATTCGAGGTCGATCTTGAGAGGCTCGCATACTATTGATGAGACTATTGGCTCTGATTTAAAATGGGTCTTCGATTCTAAGTTAGCATGATTTACCGTTGCCTCGTTAAAAACCTTATCGGAAAGCCCATTTGGGACAAAACCGGTTCAAGGGAAAAAGAGTGCAATGCGTGCTTTCAGACCTCATAGTCACATTGTCATTTGGTTGTTGCCTACAAGTGTTAGTCTGACGTAATATCATAAAAGGTGAATGAGATCGTACCTTAGCAGTAGTACCGCTTTAAGTGCATCATGTTCCATTTGTTCGGTAACTGTGCACCTTTTCTTGCTTCGAGATTGTATGAATCTTTATTAGTAATCCCGATGACTCATTATGGTCCTTCCCAATTTAGCCCCGTCTTCGTCTCGTTCGGGTTCTAGGTGTGCAGTGTTACTTTTCTTAACACCAAGTCTGATATTGATGTGTCGGAGGTTGGCTCTTCGATTTTAATATATTTCTATCCACTATTTTTTGGTGTCCAACCGGACTAGGGCGGCCTCGTGCCTCTCATCCAATAGTTCCAGGCTCATTCTTATGGCCTCATTGTTTGATTCTTCTATGACATATCGAAACCTGAGGCTCGGTTCTCCCACTTCGACCGGTATTAGTGCTTATGCATCTTAGACCAATGAAGATGGAGTGGCCCCGGTACTTGATTTCGAGGTTGTACAGTATGCCTACAAGACTTCACGCAGAATTTCCTTCCATTTCCCTTTGGCATCAGTCTACCTTTTCTTCGGGTTTGGAAGTATGGTCTTGTTTGTAGATTTTGCCTCTCCGTCCCCACTAAGGTGATAGGGTGTTGACAATCTCTTTTTGATCTTATGGTCCTCGAAAAATTTGTTCAACTGCTTCCCGTTATCACACACTATCTCGGCCGGTATTCCAAACCGACATATTTAGGGGTCCCAAATAAAGTGGACGACTTCTTTTCCCATAACTTCTCGAACGGTTAAGCTTCGACTCACTTAGAAAAATTATCGATCATAAAAAATATCAATTGAGCCTTACCGGGTGCCAATGGCAGGGGGACAACAATGTCCAATCCCACTTCATGAACGGCCAAGGTGAAAAGATCGAATGTAGTAGCTCCCCGGGTTGATGGATCATTGGTGCATGCCATTGACAACCGTCGCATCTCCATACAAGGTCCTTTGCATCTTTCTCCATGTTGATCCAATAATAGCCGACTCTGATTATCTTACGAACCAAAGAATCTGCTCCGAATGGTTTCCGTAGGTGCCTTTATGAACTTCCCTCAAAACATATTCGGTGTCTCTCGGCCCCAAGCATATGGCGAGTGGGCCATCGAACATTCTTCTGAATAGAGTACCTTCAGATAGACTAAACCTGGTCTCCTTCGTGCGCATAACTCTCGATTATTTAGGATCCGAGGGCAACTTCCAGTCTTCAAGTAGTGTATATACTTGTTTCTCCAGTCCGAAGTTAAACTTGTTGAGTTTATTTCTACATGGCCTTCTTCTACCACTGATTTCATGAGCTGTAAGACTGTTTCTGAGCTGAATTCAACGTCATCAACCAATGACCCCAAGTTAGCCAGAGCATCGGCTTCGCTATTTTGATCCTGAGGTATGTGTTGTAGGGTCCATTACTTAATCGCTGCAGCGTTACCTGTAATTTGTCTAGGTACCTTCGCATTTGTTCCTCTTTTACTTTGGATGTCCCATTGACCCGATTTACCAAAGGGATAGAGTCGCACTTAGCTTATACCACTTCGTCCCCAAGACTTTTAGCCAATTCGAGACCAGCAATCATGGCCTCATACTCGACCTCATTGTTAGTTAATTTCACAGTTATAATAGATCGCCTAACTATGTTACCCTTATGTGGCTTTAACACTATGTCGAGTCTGGACCCCTTTGCATTCGAGGCACCGTCCGTAAAGAGGGTCCAAATTCTTTATAAGTTGGGATTTTGACTACTTATTACCACCTGTTTGCTTTTGTTTTAGTCTAATATACTGAATTATGTTTCTAAAACTAACAATGAAAATATGCAAATTGCAGGAATGTTGGAAGTTTGGTCTCCCATGACGAAATCCATCTAAAAAAGGAGTGTTCTGAATAATAAGGCAATAAAGGGCGCATAATCAATGAAGTGCGGTCTGCAAAAGGATTTATGCGGCTGCAAAACAAAGTGCGGACAACATAATTCCATCTGCAACCGCAAATCAAGTAAAAGCACCCAACAAAACTTTGACCAATGTGCGGACCGCACATGAATTGCGTGGCCGCAGAACAGGGTTTTCTTTAATAAATGATTTAAAATTCAGAGAGTGTGCAAAACACCAAGTCCTGACGCCTTGCAGAAGTGCAGACCACACATGAATTGTGCGGCCGTAGAAGTTGTTTCACAACCACAATCAAGAAATGTGTGGCTGCAGATTCCCAGCTCCTGTCAACTGAAGAAGTCTGCGGACCACACATAGAATCGTGTGGCCACAGAACCTCCCGAGGGGCATTTTTGTCAGCGAGATTTTTCCCACTATATATAGATGAGTTTCACATTTTTAGGTCAAGTTTCGAAGTTTGAGCTGTTGTAGCCGTCACATATTTCCATTCAAGGAAGTATTTGATTATTTTAGTGTTTAAACATTATATTTTATCAATTGAATCTTTGATTATGGTTTAATTAGCATTTCTCCTTTATTTCTTTTCAATTCCCACTATGAGTAGCTAGATATTTACTAGGATTGTGACCCAACCCTAGTGTGTAAACTTTATGGGTACTCAATTTAATGCTTGTTTATGATTGGATGTTGATTATTTAGCTTAGTTCATGTTTTAATTTTAGAATTAATGGTTGCATACATTGATTCATGCCTTTTTGACTTAGTCTCCTAGTCCAGGATAACTTAGCTAAAAAGGAATTGGGCTCATTGAGAGTTTGATTAGCCTAATTAAAGGGTTCAAACTAGATATAGTAATAACCAGACTTGAGCTCATATTAACTATGTTGTTTGATACCCATTTAGACTTGAAAAAGCCAAATTGGACAAAATCACTCTTTGACCGAGAGGTATTGAGTGGGTAACATACTATAATACACCCCAATCAATAAAATACGTATTAATGTACTTAACCCATTAGGCGAACACCTAGGTCATAGTCACATCCCTAGGGTTGTTTATTTATTTGAAAAAACACCAAAAACAATCATTCACCTCTAGTTTCTTTTCCTTAGCTTACAATTGTTAGAGTAATATTAGAAGTAGAAAACAAAACATTTTGTGGAAGTGCAAATTTAGCTAATCAATTTGTTTTCTTCAAGTGTATACTCCTAACACCCCTTATACCTCCTTGTGGAAATCGACCCTGACTCTTGTTGGGTACTATTCTTCCAATGACCATTTCCACTCACTATTGAGTGCGGATTTGATGTGGATCAATTTTTAGCGTCGTTGTTGGGGAACTTCTTCTTTTCCTTCTATGTTACTAACTTGTATGAGAAGTTTTAGGTACAACCATGGCGGCAAACAATGATCTTAGAAATATGCCTTTGGGGGATGTGGATGGTGAGAATGAGAACGTTGAGGAGGTACCTCTTGAACCACAGGCCAATAGAAGAGGCCGGGTTCCTCATGACAATGTACCTTCTCCACCCCCACCTCCACCACAAGTGGCTCCACGCCAGATATTACCCAATGAAGGATATGCAAGTGCAATAGTCCCTTCCCATATTAGGGCGGGCAAATTCCAAATCACAAATGTGATGCTCACTTTGCTTGTTCAATGGGGTTTCTTCATTGGTGCTCCAACTCAAAATGTGTACAAACATTTGAAAGCATTTGTGGATAATTGTTGGGGATCAAAGAAACAAATGTCTCAAAGGATGCATTGAGAATAAGGCTTTTTCCCTTCTCTCTACGGGGAAAAGCTTTTGACTGGTTAGAACGATTACCGAGACATTCCTTTCACACTTGGGATGAGATGGTGAAAAAGATTATTTCTAAGTTCATCTCTCCCGGGCACATAGCTACACTTCGAGATGAGATTTTGGCATTCAAGCAAGAGCGAATGAACCACTACATGAGATATTGGAACGCTATAGAAAAATGGTTGAGTAGTGTCCCAACAATGATATGACGGAAAACATGATACAACAAAACCTCTATCGTGGGATTAACACAACCAACCAATGTGTAGTGAATCAACTTGCCGGTGGGAACTTCATGACTACGCCTTATGCGGAGGCATGTGAGATTTTGGATAAGATGGCGGAAACATCATCATCTTGGCAATCTCGGGCCAATGTTCCAAAAGGTGACAAGGATATGATCCACCTTGACAAAGAATTGCAAGACCATGGGCAAGCCATTGCCGAATTGACAACCGCTATGACTCAACTAGCAAAGGCCAAACTAAATCAAGTGCAAAATAAGCAAGTCAATGCCATGGAAGGAGTGAACATGATGGTGAACAAGATAAGGACCAAGGGTCCAAGAGGGAAAAATTGAGTGGAGAACTATGTGCAAGAAGTTGGTAGTTTTGTGCAAGATGATTCCTATAATGAACAAGAAGAGGAGGTCCAATATGTGAATAATTTTCAAGGACAAAGAAACAACTTCCAAGGCCCAAACAAACAACAATGGCGACCTCAGAATAATCAAGTCAATTGGAATTCTAATAATCAAAAAATTTGGAGTGGAAACAGCAATAAAGAAAATTTTCATAACAACAACAATCAAGAAAATTGGAGTGGAAATAACCAAGGTAATTGGGGGGGTGGGTGGGGATGGGATGACAATCAAGCCAAATGGAACATCAATCAAGGCAACCGGGGGTCAGGTTTTCAAACCCATCTCCTTATCCTTCCCATGGTTCAAGTTATTCAAACAACGACATGGGGCGTATTGAAAATATGTTCAAGAAAATGATGGAAAAGAATGCTAATTCGGATGCCCAACTTTCCTCACACAACACATCAATCCACAACCTAGAAGTTCGAACGGGGAAAATCTCTCAAACAGTAAATTCTCGTCCTAATGAGGCACTACCAAGTGAAACGGTGGTAAACCCAAAGGTTGAAACAACACGTGGCATGACATGGCGGTTATCACAAGAAGTGGTAGAGGTGGGAATGCACCCACCTCAAGTCAAAGGCAACTTGTTGATGATGACCAAGTGATACAAGATAAGAGCTCGCGAACAATGTGGTGCAACCTAATGATGATGTTCAAACTAACACTGATGATAGTGTGGAATAGACTCAAGAGGAAGTAAACCCGTACATTGAACACATTATTGACATACTAGAGCTGGTAGTGCAAAAGGCTAAGGCATCACTGCCTAAGACGCCACCTCCATACCCTCAAAGACTTGAAAAGCAAAATGGTGAGAATCAATCAAGAAGTTCATTCAAAGAATGAAGAGTCTCTCAATCAATGAGCCATTAGTTGAAGCTTTGGAACAAATGCTCGATTATGCAATATTTATGAAGGATCTTGTGACAGATAAGTGGTCAATGAACTTTGAACCATCAAAGTCACTCATCAAGTGAGTGAAATTATACATTCAATGGCTCCTAAGTTGGAGGATCCCGGTGCGTTCACGATTCCTTGTACAATTGGAAGTGCCAAGTTTGATAAAGCTCTTTGTGATCTAGGGGAAAGTATCGTTTGATTCCCTATTCAGTTTTCAAGACTTTGGGAATTGGGAAACCAAGACCTACCTCTATGAGATTGCAAATGGCCGATCGCACTATGAAGAGGCCCTTGGGTGTGATTGAAGATGTTTTGGTTCGTGTTGATAAATTCATTCTTCTGGAAAATTTTGTCATTCTAGATTGTGAGGTTGATTACGAAGTGTCGATTATTCTTGGAAGACCTTTCCTTGCTACAAGGAAAGCTCTTTGTGATGTTGAAGTCGGAGAACTTACTTTTCGGGTTGGTGATGAAAAAGTTATATTCCATGTATGTAAGTCCATGCAACAACAAAATAGCAATGAGGTGTGATATTTTGTGGACTTGGTGACCGATGTTGTTGTTGAATAAACGAGTTCTACAGTCAATGGTGTTGATATCTTGAAGGCCGTCTTGCTCAAATTTGATGATGACGATATGGGTGGCTTCATGGAGTGTGTGGATTCTTTACAAAGAATGGGGTCGTACAACTATGCACCCCAGAAGTTATCCTTGGATCTTGGAATTACGACAACTCCTCCTACAAAGCCTTCTATTGAAGAGCCTCCTACATTGGAGTTAAAGTCATTGCCTCCACATCTTCAGTATAAATTTCTTGGCCCTTGTTCTACTTTACCCGTTATTCTTTCAACTTCTTTGACTAACATGCAGATAGCCGGTGCTACAAAAGAGGAAGAAGGTTATCTGGTGGACCTTGGCGGATATTCGTGGGATAAGCCCAGCCTTGGCATGCATAAGATCAAATTAGAGGATTGCTCCAAACCATCTATTGAACATCAAGGAAGACTCAATAAGGGTATGCAAGTAGTTGTCAAGAAGGAGATTATTAAAGCTTGGATGTTGGGGTGGTCTACCCCATTTCCAATAGTTCGTGGACTTCTTCAATTCAATGTCTCCCAACGAAGGGAGGCATGAAGTTGGTCACCAATGACAATAATGAGTTGATTCCTACAAGAACGGTGACCGGTTGGAGGGTGTGTATAGACTATCGCAAGCTCAACAAAGTCACAAGGAAGGATCACTTTCCCCTTCCTTTCTTAGATCAAATGCTCGATAGATTAGCTGGACGTGATTACTATTAATTTCTTGATGGGTACTCAGGCTACAATAAAATTCTCATTGCTCCGGAAGATCAAGAGAAAATAACCTTTACATGTCCTTATGGTACTTTTTCTTTCAAGCGGATGCCATTTGGTTTGGTTAATGCACCAACGACTTTTAAAAGGTGTATGCTGGCTTTTTTCACAGACATGGTGGAGGACTACCTTGAGTTTTTCATGGATGACTTCTCGCTGGTTGAAGATTCTTTTGATGATTGTCTTGCAAATTTGGACAAAGTATTTGCTAGATGCGAAGAAACCAATTTTGTTCTCAATTGGGAGAAATGCCATTTCATGGTTAAGGAAGGCATTGTCCTTGGCCCCAAAATTTCAAAGAATGGAATTGAAGTTGACAACGCAAAGATTGAGGTGATTTCTAAACTTTCACCTCAAATTTCGGTGAAGGGTGTACGGAGTTTCTTAGACCGCGAGGGTTTTTACTATCTCTTCATCAAAGATTTCTCTAAGGTGATCAACCTGTTATGAAAGCTTCGTGAGAAGGATGCTAAGTTTAACTTTAATGATGATTGCATTTGAGCTTTTGAATTGTTGAAGTTCAAGTTGACAACTACTCCCATCATCACCGCTCCAAATTGGAGTGAACCTTTACGTAGCGGTTGGGGCTGTTTGGGGGCAACGGATCAAAGAAATTTTTTCATCCGGTCTACTATTATAGTATGACCATGAAAAATGCCCAAGTCAACTATACCATTACGGAGAAAGAGATCATTGTTATTTTGTTTGCAATTGAGAAGTTTTGCCCGTACTTGATGGGATTGTCCACATGGATCATGCGATGCTTCTTTATCTTATGAGAAAAAAGAACTCGAAAGATCGGTTGATGAGATGGGTTATCTTGTTGCAAGAGTTTGATATTGAAATCCAAGATAGAAAAGGGAGTGAAAACCAAGTGGCGGACCATTTGTCACGTTTGGAGGAGGAGGGGAGGCCGCATGATGGCCTTGAAGATAATGATTCCTCCCCAATGAGCAACTCTTGGAAATTTCAATGAAAGAGATGTCGTGGTTCGAAGATCTAGCAAATTTCCTTGTGTGTGGAATCATTCTGGATGAGTTCTCTTCAAGACAAAGGAAGAAAATAAAACAGCACTGTCAAGATCATTATTGGGATGAACCATACCTCTTCCGTATTGGTACTGATGGGGTGATTAGAAGATGTGTACCAGAAGAAGAGCAACGTGAAATTCTTGGGACTTTCAATTCTTCTTCATATAGTGGTTATCATGGTAGAGCAAGAACGTCCGCCAAAGTGCTTAGTTGCGGGTTCTATTAGCCTACTCTTTTCAAGGATGCAACCGAGTCAGTGAAAAGATGTGATGAATGTCAATGGGCCAGTGGATCTCAAATAAGAATGATATGCCTCTCACAACCCTTTTATGAGTTCTTGGGGAAACACCTACATCTTGGTCGCGGTGGATTATGTGTCAAAATGGGTTGAGGCCGTTGCTTTACCCAGCAATGAGACGAGAAGTGTGGTGGATTTCTTGAAGAAGAATATTTTCACATGGTTTGGTACTCCACGTGCACTTATAAGTGATGGGGGTCACATGTTTTCAAGAAGTCTTTCGACACTTCACTTAGAAAGTATGGTGTTGCTCACAAAGTCACGACTCCCTATCATCCACAAGCTAGTGGGCAATTGGAAGTCTCCAAGCGGGAGATAAAGAGTTTCTTGTCCAAAATGGTGAATGCTAATCGGACGGATTGGTCCAAGAAGCTTTAAGATGAATTATGAGCTTATCGGACGGCTTACAAAACACCTATCGCAATGTCTCCATACCGGTTGGTGTTCGAGAAGGCTTGTCATCTTCCAATGGAACTATAGCACAAGGCCATATGGGCTTTAAAGAAGTTCAATCTTGATTGGGATGTAGCCGCTAACTTGAGGGTTGCACATTTGAATTAATTGGATGAGTTCTGGTACCACGTTTATGCAAGTTCGTCCTTGTACAATGAAAAGATGAAATATATTCATGACAAATACATTTGAAACAAAGAGTTCAAGGTCGGCAATCTTGTATTGTTGTTTAACTCAAGGTTGAGGATGTTTCCCGGGAAGCTAAAATCTAAAGGGAGTGGTGCTTTTGAAATTGTGGGATTGATACCTTTTGGTGCATTAGACTTGAAGAGAAAAAACAATGAAGTATTCCGAGTCAATGGTAACCGAGTGAAGCACTACTTGAAAAAAGTTGGAGATAGCCAAGTCATGGCGATAATTCATTTCACTTGAGGGTATTTTGTGTCGTGTCGCGGTGCTAAATCAGGTGTTTCTTGGGAGGCAACCCATGTTTATTTTCCTTTTATTTTTTAGTTAGGTTTTATACTTGTACTAGATTGATTTGAAGTGTGCTATAGGGGTGAGTGTGACTTATAGGAATTGCGGATGAAAATATGGGTAAGTGTTCTAAGGAATGCGGACCGCATTTGATTTGTGTGGACCGCACATTTGTTGGTGCTATAGCGAAATAGCATTGTGGCCGCACATTTAGCTTGCCGAGCACACAATTGAGATGTTAAAAATACTAACTCTCTGAAGTAAAAGCTTGTCAGTGCAGAGGTCGATCTGCGACCACACGTGAAATCTACAGCCGCACCTGAAATTGTGCAGATCACAGTTGAATTTGTGAGTTGAGGCCCCCAGGTGATAGAGTGCGGACCACACATGAAAATGTGCAGCCGCACTCGTCCACTTTCCCCTTATTAAATATTTAGCATAAATAAAGGAACAAGGCCCATTTTACACTTTTCACTCTCTGAACAAAAAATTCTGCTCTGTTGAATTTTCTTCGAGATTTCTATCTGTCCACACACACCAGCACCTTGATCATTCACTCATCACACTTATTCTTCTGGTTTGCTTCAATTTCATGTTAATTTTTTGTGTTAATTTAATTTGTATATTTTTAGTTCTTTTTAGGACATTTGTTACTAGAGTTCAATTGTGTGTCCATGTGGGGTAAAATTTGAACTGGGTTAACTTGGTACATTCTCTACGGGGGCTGGGTTAGTATAATTTTATGTTTTTAAAATGTTGCCATGTTTAATTGTGCACGAAATTGAGAAACCTAAGTAGAAAAATCTAATTTGTATGTAATTTTTTAAATCAGCGGCCGGACTTGAATTGGTGCAGTCCGTAGATGGTGAATTTGGGAAATTTAGTAAAAAAGGAATCTGCGGCCGCAAGTTAAAATGCACAGACCGCAAAATTCCCGTTACGGCTACAGAACATCACACCTTTTATCATCAAAGAGTACTCACTTTGAGACTCCAATGTGTGCCCGCAAGTCTAATTATACGAACCACGGAAATCCTCTCGCGACCTAAGATTGGTCAATTCTATGTCATTAGAGAATTATCATTTTAGGATTCATTGCGGCCGAAAATCAAATTGTGCATACCACACTTCACTTCTACGACTGCAGAACAAAAATGTGCGATTCGCGATTTCACATCTCCGGCCGCAAGTGAAATTGTAAGGTACGCAGATCAGTTTCCCTGCAAGCATGATTCAACTGTACACCCCCACTGTATCTTTTGGTTTCTCCTTTACTTATATGTCTGTAGTATGTGTTTTAACATCAAATTGTAACTAAGAATCTTTTCTGCTTGCCCCTTGGCTAGCTTAAGACAATATGAAAGAAAGCATTAGCCAGCAGAGGGAGAGGTGCACACCTCTCTGAGACTAGCTCATATGTCCCGTCTAGGGAAGTCTCATAGGGCATCTTTGCCTCTGTTCAGGAGCAGCCAACCATAAAGTCAAGGTCGTAAGGGAGATACCAGCTTAGGGATGAGCTGTCTTCATCTCATAGGACCTCTGATGGATTGGAGAGTGCTAGTCAGGTTTCTGATCCTTTGGCTACCCCAGTTCCCGAGGCACAAGTTTCTATACTAGTCCATAATATCTTCAATTATGGTAGAATGGGGAAGCTACAGTTGTCGGCTTTGAACGATCAAAGAAAAAAAAGGTTTGGGAGGATCGCTTTGTCAGCCAGGCCACCTTCACCAGCTTCTGTATATGGTGGCCAATGAGATCCCTAACTCTTGAGAGATAGTTTCTGCTGAAGGATTGGAGAGGTACACCCAACTATATTGAGAAAAATTTGGGCAAGAAAGAGGTGGATGTACTTCACCCAGAGTGTAGTGTATGCTAAGTAATATCTCGTCCGCGAATTATACGCCAATGTGGCTCGTATAAAGAAGGGGACGAAGTTGACCAAAGTGCGCAACCTCAAGGTGAGGTTTGATTAGCATATGCTAAATGTGTATTTGATCTTTGAGGATGTTGAGCCGAAGGAGTATTTGGAGAAGTGCGCACTAGGGGACGAAGTCCGACCTTGGTTAGCTGAGATTCTAGCACCACCAAGGCCACCACCATCATGGATTTCGCCGGGGTTCCTATCCACCGGAACACTCTGAGTTTTGAGGCGAAGGGGTGGCAAACCTTTTGTCTGCAGCAGACTGGATCCAAGCCAGAACGAGACTCATGTTCCTATTCCTTTATAAGTTCTTGTGGCATATATTATTCTCGGGTACCCAATCAATGTGGGTTCTGATATATCAGGCAACATCTTAGTGATAACACGACATGATAGCTCGTCCTACTCTTATCCCAAAACTATTACAGGATATCTCAGCGATGCAAAGGAAGAACCAAGGTATTTTGACACAAAGGTGAAGCCAAAGAAGTCTTTTGAATAGTACTCATTGATAGATGCGAGCAACCCAAAGAGGAAAGTTCAGCTTCCTACCACCACAGACCAGTCTGATGAGCCAGCAGTGGTAGTTTCTGAGACAGTTGATGTTCCATCCACTTCGGCTAAGCCTTCCTCCAGTGTTGTTTCTATGCCTCCAACATCATCCATAAAACCTACCACAGCTCTAAGGCCAGTGCCCATGCCTACTATCCCACTAGTAGTGTTGTAGTGTAGTCTACCTCACATGCATCATAGGTTCGTTCTGACATTGAGGGGGCACTGAAGAAGATTATGGAGAACTAGAAGACTACATGGACACCTTAGTACAACATGTATCAGTTATTGAAGATCTGGGAAAGGAAGTGAATAAGATGAGGAAGTCCCAAGTTAGCAAGAAATCAGTGGACAAGCTCCAGATGGAGGTGACTAGACTTGCTATAGCTGGCAACCTGACCTTTGATATGTTGCTTGATCCACATCAGTCCACCTCAGATCCTTCAGCACCATCTGCACCGGTAGAATTAGCTGGCCAGTCTGACGAGCCAGACCTTGCTACTGACATTGCTAAGGCAGTGCATGAGATGTTTGCCAACCCAGCCACACCTAGATTTCACGATGATGAGATTCAATTAGTTGATCCTAAGGGCGATGATATTGATGGGGACAATGAGATGTCCAAGGATCCATAGGGAGTATTCTTCACCCTCCCTCCTTTAATCTTATTTTGCTAAGTGATGACGTCCAAATCCACTATAAAAAAGTAAATGGACATGGTCGCATGCAATATAAATACCCAACTATGAGCCGGGGTCGAATCTCACCGAGAACAATATGTAGGCGATTAGGAATGTAAGAGAATTATTACTTATTGTGCAATGCCAAACACTTAGAATTGGGTTGTGAAAATATTTATATCTAAATGCAAAAATGTAAACTAACCTAGAAAGCAAGTAAAATGATCAATGGCTACAAGTATGGATGCATCGAGAATTACACTCAAGTAACGATTCAATGTATTTCACGATTTTATAAATATGAGCGAGTTTATGTTAATTAGCCAGGGATAATACTTCTCAATTAGCTTCTTCCAAAGACTAACAACACTTTCTAATTGAATTATCCCTAACACAATTAAGAGGTTAAGCATACCCGGATATGGCTACAAGTAGTTCAATCTTATTCCTAGGTAGAATCTATAAAATGAGGGTTAAAGCCTCAAGTTCTTGTTAATTAATCTTTCCCAACCCCTAATTATCTTTCCCAAAATTAATTCGTAGTAAATGGGCGGGTCCTAGGGTTAGCTAACCCCTTTGGAAACATTAAAGAACAATAATAATTAAATAAATAATAACGCACTTCATAAATAAATAAAAATCATTCAATACATAAGCACAACAAGGTATTTAATCCACACTTTAAATATGAATATTTCCATAAACAAGATTCAAGTGTTGGATAAAATACTACACACTTAGATATACAATACAAAGCAAGAAAATGAAGAAATGAGCATAAATGGGTAAGAAATTCTCAATCACAAGCTTCAAATCTTCAAGACCCAAGTGCGTGTGCAAACCCTATCTTCCAAAACTTGTTCTTCTCTAGTGTGTCTACTGAAAAATAAGCCAAAGATATGAAAAATATCTTCTAGGTCGTGTATTTGTGGGCTTGGAATTGAGAAAATGTCAAATGCCATTACTGCCCAGGTCTGATACCCGTTGACCTCACATGCGGAAGAATTCTCGCAGGTGCGGCTCCACAGATGCGGATACCACGTTGTAGGTACGCTTTTGAGTGGACCTCCTTTTTTCCACATATGCGGGCCAAATCACCGCACCTGCGCTTCCGCAGAAGCGGACACCATGTCGCAGCTGCGGCTCCTAAAGGGACTTCCTCTTCTCCGCATATGCGGACCTCTACTTCGCAGATGTGAGGTCGCAGAAGCGACCAATATTCCGCAGGTGCGGAATCACTGAAGGATATTTCCATTTTTCCACTTTTTGTTTGCTCAATTCCACTTCAATTCAATTCAAACCACTTCGTGGCATCAATTTCCTTAAAATAAAACAATACACACCATAAATGACCTCATATTATCATTAAAGGACGCAAAATCTAAAGAAAAGAGACTAAAATAAGTGGTAAAATCACCACTCATCACTAAGCATTGGGGAAAATGCTTATTTTTATTCGGGGGTGGAGTTTATTTGATACATTGGTACACGCTAATACATTCGGTCTATAATAATTTGATGATACTTTTTCTTTTCTTATTTGTATTTATCTATCTTCTCTCTATCTTATTGTGTATATATTCCTTCTATATTTAGTAGTTTTTGCTCATTATCTTTGTTTTTGATTATTAGCTTCTTTATCTTTTCTATATTAGTTCTTGTTTTGTTAAGTATTTTCTTTTTATGCTTTACTGGATAATAATCCTTTCGTTTTCTTAACGCCACAGCTCTTTCCAAAGGTAGTTATTGTGTGAACCGGGTGGCTCGTCCCAACGATGGATAGCGTGACAATCTTCTTTAGGGAATGAGTCTGTTTTTGTGTTTAGGTAATAATAATAGTAGTAATAAATAAAAAGACCTAATCAAGTCATGCTCAAAGATTCAACCATTCCTCAATTGGTACCAATACACTTAACTACGTGTTTATGGTTAGAGAGAAGGTTTGTGAAAGAAATAGCTCTAGTTAGTGACTTTGTGAATCTTGAGTTGATGTTGGCAATCATCGAGTGGTTCAAGTGGACCATAGTGATATTTAAACATTAATGTGGTCATTGTGGGCCCTCAACTCTATCCTCTTTTACTATCTAGTTGTGTGAGGGGTGAGATGAATTGTTACTAGTCCAAGTATCTGTGCGAAGGGTCTAGAACTTGCCCCAAATGTGTTTCAAGATGAAGTCCTAAATTTTTCTTGGTTTGAGAAGTGATTGTAGGCTTTCCTTGGCCCATTTGAGCTTTGTATAGCCAACCAATGTCGTTACCCCTAGTCAACCCCTTTGAGCCTCTAGCCTTTCTCATTTAATAACCATGTATAAGCCTTTACCCATTTTGCCGTGACCCCTTATTGGCACCCAAACTTTCCTTAACACGCTCATGAAACAAATGGCTTAAAACATAATTTTAGGGGAGATATGAGGAAATTGAAAAAGGTATAAAGGCACCAGAAAGAGAAAAGAAATGATCTCTATGAAAGAGAAGGCAAGAAAAGAAAATAATAAAAAGACGAATGCAAAACGTGATTAAGTGGAAGAGTTGATGGATTCAAAAAGAGGAAATGATTCCAAACATTGAGAAATCAAAAAGGTAGAAAAATAATGAAATGAGCAAGAAAGAGTGATGTGAAGTCTCTCTACTGCCCAATGAAAAGAAAGTGCCTCTAAGAATTGGTAATTGTGAGCCGAGAAATGAAAGTGTGGAGTGCTTAAGGAAAGGTGTAACCAGTTACACATATGGTACCAAACCCTAATCCAAAATCCTTCATTATATCCCGAAATAAGTCCTACTTGATTTCAAACCAAGTGAGCTTACATTAGTGACAATCTACATGAGATGCAAGCCTATGATACTTGAAGTCGTACTGGTGATATTCTCTTGTGAGAGATGAGTGAGCCTTTCATGAATTCTAAGATTGAGTGCTAATTTCTTAAGTGAGATTGGCAAATGGGAAGTAGAGGAGGAAGAGTTTGGAGTCCGCCATGACCTACATGATAAAACAAGAGTCCATGATGATTAAAGTCAATTCTTGAAGCTCAAATGTCACATTAGAACTATATGTTCATAAATATGTGTTTTGTCACCTTGTTGATAATGCATGAGTAGTGTGGGTAATTGTTGGTCCCAATTGATGTGTGAATGGATCAATTGTGACTCGCTAAAAAGACCCTTAACTTTAGAAGGTGGTAACTAAATTATTTTCTCGAGGACAAGCAAAGACTTAAGTTTGTGGGAGTTGATAACTGGAGATTTTGACAAATTATAACACCTTTTTGCTTCTGTTTTAGTATGATAGTATTAAATTACGTTCCCAAAATGAATGAAAATACGCAAAATGCAGAAATGCTAGAAGTTTGGTCTCCCATGATAAAATCCAGCTCAAAAAGGAGTGTTCTGAATCATAAGGCAACAAAGGGCGCAAAACCAAAGAAGTGCGGACCGTAGAAGGATTTATGGGGGCGCAGAAGAAAGTGAGAACCGTAGAATTCCATCTGTGGACGCAAAACAAGTATAAGCACCCATCAGATTTTTGGATGACAAATGATTCCAAGTTCAGAGAATGTGCGAAAGACCAAGTACCGACGCCTTGCAGATGTGCGGACCGAACAAGAATTGTGCGCCCGCAGAAGTTGCTTTGCAGCCGCAATTCGTAAATGTGCGGCTGCAGATTCCCAGCTCATGTCAACTGAAGAAGTCTGCGGATTAAACATTGAATTATGAGACCGTAGAACCTTTCGTGGGGCATTTTGGTTAGCGAATTTTGGCAAACTATAAATAGACGAGTTTCACACTTTTAGGTCAAGTTTCGAAGTTTGAGTTGTTGTAGCAGTCTCATTTTGCCATTTTAGAAAGTTTTTGATTATTTTAGTGTTTAAACATTATACTTTATCAATTTTAATATTTGATTGTGGGTTTAATTAGCATTTCTCCTTTATTTTCTTCAATTCCCGCTATGAGTATCTTGATTTCTACTAGGGTTGTGACCCAACCCTTGTGTGTAAACCTTATGGGTACTTAATTTAATGCTCTTTTATAATTTAGTGTTGATATTTAGCTTAGTTCATGCTTTAATTTTAGAATTAATGGTTGCAAACATTGATTCATGCCTTTTTAATTAGTCTCTACTTGAGAAAGATGGACCTAGTTTATGATAACTTGGCTAACAAGGAATTGGACTAACTCAGAGTTTGATTATCCTAATTAAAGGGTTCAAACTAGAGATAGTAAGAACCCGACTTGAGCTCACATCAACTATTTTGTTTGATACCCATATAGACTTGAGAAAGACAAATTGGGAAAAATCACTCTTTGATCGAAAGGTATTAAGTGTGTAACATAGATTTGAGAGCTAAATTACAACCCAATCCACACAATAAGTATTAACGTACTTAACCCATTAGGCGAATACCTAAGTCATGGTCACATCCCTAGGCTTTTTAACTATTTGGAAAAACACCAAAAACAATCATTTACTTCTAATTTCTTTTCCTTAGCTTACAATTGTTAGAGTAATAGTAGAAGTAAAAATGAAAACGTTTTTTGGAAGTGCAAATTTAGCTAATACATTCGCTTTCTTCAAGTGTATACTCCTAACACCCCGTATAACTCCCTATGGAAATCAACTCCGTCTCTTATTGGGTACTATTCTTCCAACGACCATTTCCACTCACTATTGAGTGCGTATTGGACTTGGATCAATTCCCAAGGAAGTCTCCAAGGTTAACAACAATTCCTTTTCGACTTCAGATATTAAAGTCGACGTGAAGTTAGCAACGAAGTTTGCAAAAATTTGAGATTTGATGGAAGTCTAAGGTTGATATTCAATATCATACCCGCTAATTTCTACGACCCAGGACAACCGGACCAAGAGCTCAGGTTTTACATTATGATCTTTTGTGGGTAAGAAGTTATGATGCATATGGGATGGCTTTGAAAATCTGGCTTTAACTTTTTGGAGGCGCTTAGAAAAGCGAGCGCCAATTTATCCAGGTGAGGATACCTTGTTTTGGCCTCGCGTCGAGTTCTACTAACATAATAGATAGAAAATTATGTACCTTCCTCTTTTGGACAAAGACTCTACTTACCGCTATATCGGATACCGCTAAGTACAGGTAGAACTGCTCGTCTGCCTTCAGAGTATGGACTAAGGGTGGACTCGAAAGGTACCGTTTGAGTTCTTCCAAAGCTTGTTGGCATTATGGGGTCCACAAAGAATTGTTCTTATTCTTAAGTAATGAGAAAAATCGATGGCTCTTATCAAAAGACCTCGATATGAACAGGTCCAGGGCGACTATGCGCCCGGCTAGCCTCTGAACGGCCTTGACACTGTCCACCATGGTGATATCTCCTATTGTTTTGATTTTATCGGTATTGATCTCGATCCCTTGGTTAGACACCATGAATCCAAGGAACACCCCTGATTCGACCCCGAATGCGCATTTCTCCGGGTTAAAACTTTATATTGTATTTCTTCAATATGTTGAAGGGTTCCTGCAAATGTTTCAAATGGTCTTCTACTCGCGGGAACATAACTAACATGTCGTCAATGTAAATTTCTACTGATTTTCCTATTTGTTCTTCGAACATCCGGTTTACTAGGCGTTGATAAGTGGCACATACATTTTTTAGTTCGAACGACATTACGCTATCACAATAGGTGTCGATTTTAGTTATAAAGGAAGTTTTTTCTTGATCACTCGGGTCCATCCGAATTTGGTTGTACCTGGAATAGGTGTCGAGAAAGCTAAGTATCTCGTGCCCGGTGTTGATACCCAATTTTTACCAAAATATTTTTAATTGCACATATACCTTTAAAATCATACATTACTAGCAATGGGTATTTTTCCATAATTTTTCTACAATTTTATTAATTGGTCCAGTATTTTATTTCCAATAAATAATTATAAAATTGCATCATAAATAATTTCAAAAGTATTTCTTGATATAATTAATTATTTATGGTCCTATTAAGACCAAATTATTTCATAGTTAGCCAAATTGGCATCTTGTGGATATAATTGCAAAGTAATCATTTTTAAGTTATTTTTATGCATATGATTCATTTTTATAATTAATATTTATTTTATAAATTTTTTTTAAATTAAACTATCTTGGTATTTAACAAATAGACCATTCCTATTTCAATTTTAGCCTAAATTAATTAACCAACCCTTATAAAACCAGCCCAAAAACTATCTGATTAAACCAAGCCCAAACCCCAAGCCCAATTCCTAATCTACCCGACCCAGCTCTGGTTAGATCTTGACCATTGATCAATTTTGATCAACGACCCAGATTTAACATTACTTTAATTAACCTAACCTATATCCCCAAACCCCTCTCATTCTCTCATCCTCACCTGCCGTCACACTCCTCTCATTCTCTCAAACTCCCTCTGCCTAACCATGGCTTTCACTCACCGACTGCTTGCTCGCCGGTATTAATGGTGGTTCTCACCACCAACCCTAGCCTCATTGGCTCCTCCATGACCAGATTCATGTCATCTCTGAGGTCCTCAAGGGATCAATGGCTGTTCACTTACCCCCTGGGCATGTGCTAACCTTTCACAGGCCACCATGGCTCGATCGAGTAAGATCTTTCTATTTTTCGGCAAAACCTATGGGTTCCTAAGTCGGTCTCTCTATTTTTGGGTTATTTATAGAAAAACCTAACCTCTTCTCCTGTACCTCTTAGATTTGTAACGGATCTGAGGTTTTTCTGAGCTATTTTTGTTTGTTTTGTGAAAAAACCTTTCGATTTCTCAAAGCGTCACTTTATTTTATGTGATGACCCAAAAGGTCATCCTATATTAATCTAGCTAAATTTGTGTTCTAAGGCCTCAAAAGCCTCCGTTAATTTCACCTCGATAAGCGTGCGCAGCCCGGACAGGTAGTTGGGAAGCTTTTATGTGAAAACTTGATGAAGAAATTTCAAATAATTAATTGAATACAGTTGATTTTGGTCAACATTTTTGGTAAACGGATCCGTAACCGTTATTCGAAGGTCCCGGATGGTCCGTAGGAAAATATGGGACTTGGGCGCGTGCCCGGAATCGAATTCCGGGGTCCCAAGCCCGAGAAAAGAATTTTTGAAGAAAATTATTTTCTGAAAATAATGAAGGTTTTTGAAAATGATAATTATTGTGCAAACCGTGCTACCGGGCCCTATTATGGTTTCGGAGCCCGGAACAGGTTTGAAATATGTTATGTGAGTTATCTGTAAAGTTTGGTGTAAAACGGACTTGAAATGACGTATTTCGGATCAAAATCGGAATAATTGAGCCTTATGAAGTTGTAAGAAAATTCTATGAGTTTTGAGGTTTAATTCATTGATTTTGATGATATTTTGGTGATTTAAATGCTTGATTAAGTCCGTAGGATGATTTGGGAATCGTGTGTGTTTTTGGTTTTGAGACCCGAGAGCTCGGGTGAGTTTCGGGTAGCTAACGGGGTGCATAAGTAGTGAAATATCTGGTGTTTTGATGATTTGCTAGTGTCTGGTGTAATACCCTTCGCGAACGCGGCCAAGGGATCGCGAATGCGAAGGGTAAAGTATGGGGCCTGGGTTTTACTCTACGCGAACGCGTAGAGGGAGACACGAACGCGGAGCATTGGACAGTGCTTCTACGAGAATGCGTCCCCAAGGGTGCGAACGCGTAGGCTTAGGGTGAAGTCAGACCTTCTCAAACGTGGCCCTGGATCCGCGAACGCGTAGGTCCTAGCAGCTAACCTTTCGCGAACGCGGCCAGTGGCCCGCGAACGCGAAGGGCAAATTTGCCCAGTGATCTTTAAATGTCCAAAAAAAGAAACCTTACGGGATTTAACCCATTTCTTCTCAAACCTCTTCTTCCCCACTTTCCCTTAGGCGAATTTGAAGATTTCCATCACCATAGATCCATAGATAAGTGATTCCAACTCCATTTCCTTCCATTTTTCTTCAACAACCACTAGAATCTAGGCCTAAAATCCTAAAATCAAAGTAGAAATTAGGGGTTTTGGGTAGAGTTAGGGTTTATGAGATTTTGGGTAATTCAACCTCAATTCGGGGTCGGATTTCAAAACAAATTATATATTTGAACTCGTGGGGGTATGGGTAATCGGGTTTTGGTCCGGGCCTCATGTTTGGACCAAGTGGGCCCGGGGTCAAATTTGGTATTTTTGAAAAAATGCTAGGAATTGTATATTTAGGCTATGGGATTGTATTAATGAGTCATTATTGATGTTAATAAGTAAATATCTTTAGATATTGTCGTTTCGGAGTTGAATTCAAAAGGAAAGGCGGTATTAGAAGATTGAATTGCTATTCTTGGACCCGAGGTAAGTGTCTTGCCTAGCTTTGCTGAGGGAATAGGTATTGTATTCTATGTCCTAAGTGTTTATCATGTTCAATGCATAGGTGAGGTGACGAGTACCTATGCATTGTGTGTCAAGCATGCCCACGAGTCCATTTTTGATGAAATTCTTATTATTACTTCCATAATTAGTGTATTATGAAATTGTCTCTACTTGGAAGTTGATTGTCGTTGAAAATCCTTGTTGATGAACTTGCGATGTAATGGTTCTATTGAGGACCAAACTATAAAGGATATACGTGAAAAGGTTGGTTATAGCTGAGACCCTTCTCGGGAAATTGTTATGATGTTGACTGAGATATTCCCCTTGTCGGGTGTTTATGATCTGTATTTCCACTATGCTACATTCCTTGCCATTTTATATTGTCATTTTTATGTTGAGAAAGTGTGTAAAGCACGAAGGGTGATGTTGTTCCATGATTTACATTGATTACATCATAAAATGCATAGTGAGAAAGAGAGTAAAAGCACGAAGGTTGATTCCGTGCCATGATTCACATTGATTAAAAGCACGAAGGTTAATGCCGTGTCATGATCTGTATTGCCTCACATTATACATTGCATTGTGAGGAAGAGAGTAAAAGCACGAAGGGCGATGTTGTGCCATGATTTATATTATCTTATATCATACATCGCATTGTGAGGAAGAGAGTAAAAGCACGAAGGGCGATGTTGTGCCATGATTTATATTATCTTATATCATACATCGCATTGTGAGGAAGAGAGTAAAAGCACGAAGGGCGATGTTGTGCCATGATTTATATTATCTTATATCATACATCGCATTGTGAGGAAGAGAGTAAAAGCACGAAGGGCGATGTTGTGCCATGATTTATATTATCTTATATCATACATCGCATTGTGAGGAAGAGAGTAAAAGCACGAAGGGCGATGTTGTGCCATGATTTATATTATCTTATATCATACATCGCATTGTGAGGAAGAGAGTAAAAGCACGAAGGGAGATGCCATGCCATTACATACATTGCTCGTATTTATACTTGTTACGTTAGCATTCTTGTTAATTTGCTCTTTTACTTTCTCCTATGCGTTAAGTAATTGTTCTTATCTCTTACTTGTCACCCCATTAACTGCTCCCGTATTCCATGCTTATCTGTCTATTCCTGCATTTGTATGTGCTATATCTTGTAGAACTGTACAGGTAGATTATCGTTGTCAAGTCTAGCCTCGTCACTACTTCGGCTGAGGTTAGGCTTGGCACTTACTCAGTACATGGGGTCGGTTGTACTGAATCTACACCTGCACTTCTTTATGCTGTGCAGATCCCGCAGCCGGACCTAGTTGACATTGTTTGAGGCAGTATCCTTCAGTCCACAATGGAGATTGCAAGGTAGACCCGCAGACGTTCGTGGGCCTTGACGTCTCCTTTATCCCTTTTTCTTCTTTCCTGTCTTTTTCATTTATTTCCAAAGACAGTTATATACAGTTATTGTTTAGCGCCTTGTTTGTAGTAATCTTTTAGTATGTTCGTGAGTTAGTGATTCCATATTTGGGGATTGTTACAACGTATTGTATTTGTTTCCATCACTTAGTCCTGTTTTTATCTATTTCTGCTGTTAAAATTTGTAAATTATTTTTGGTTAATTCTGTTAATTCGGTGTTATCATGTTAGTTTAACTACTCACGTTGTCTTGTCTAGCGGGTTCAACGTTAGACGCAGTCACGGCCTGAAGGTGGGATTTTGGGTCGTGCCAAGTTGGTATCAGAGCTCTAGGTTGCTTAGGTCTCACAACTCACGAACAAACTTGGTAGAGTCTAAGGGATCGGTACGGAGACGTCTGTACTTATCCCCCAGAGGTTGCAAAGTTAGGAATAACTTCACATCTTTCATTCTTTATCGTGCCAATTGAATTCTAAACACTAATTGAGTCTCTAATTACTCTCTCGCAGATGGCGAGAACACGTGCTTCCCTTGGTTCTGCTCAGCAGCCTGACACTCGTGCTTCAACTCCTAGGAAGGGTCGAGGTCGAGGACGAGGCCGTGCTAGAGGCCGAGGCTGGGGTCGGGCTTAGCCTGGAGCAGCATCCCCAGTGGAGGATCCTCAGGTCGAGTTTGACGAGGAGATTCCAGTTCCGGCAGTCCCAGTTGGACCAACTCAGGTCCTAGAGGGGTTCAAAGCTACCCCAGTACTTCAGGACGCTCTAGTCCACTTAGTGGGACTCATGGAGAGTGTGGCTCAGGCCGGTCTTCTTCCTACTGCACCAGCTGGTTCTCAGGCTGGGGGAGGTACCCAGACTCCTGCTATTCATACGCCAGAGCAGTTTGCCACTCAGTTCCAGACTCCGGCACCTCAGACAGCCGGAGTAGTTCAGCCGGGTACTGTGGCGCCCGCTGTTAAGGGAGCAGCCATGTCAGCAGATGCTCTATGGAGGTTGGATCGGTTCACCAAGTTATTCACTACTACATTTACCGGTGCACCATTAGAGGATCCCCAGGATTATTTGGACAGCTGCCATGAGGTTCTTCGGAACATGGGCATAGTAGAGTCCAATGGAGTTGACTTTGCTACCTTTCGGTTATCTGGCGCAGCCAAGACTTGGTGGAGGGATTAGTGCTTGACCAGACAAGCTGGGTCTGCACCTTTGACTTGGACTCAGTTCTCAGAGGTATTCTTGGGGAAGTTCCTTCCCATTACTCAGCGAGATGATCTTCGGAGGCAGTTTGAGCGTCTCCAGCAGGGTTCTATTTCAGTCACTCAATACGAGACTAGGTTTATCACCTTAGCCAGGCATGAATTGATGATACTTCCCACTGATCGGGAGAGGGTTCGGAGATTTATTGAGGGTTTGGCCCAGCCTATCAGACTTCAAATGGCTAGGGAGTCAGGTACTGATATTTCTTTCCAGGATACGGCCATGTGGCCAGGAGGATTGAGATGATTTTATCACAGAGTAGTGTTCTGGGAGATGACAAGAGGCCCCGTCACTTTGGTAGATTCAGTGGAGCCTCATCTAGAGGCAGGGATTCTTTCGGCAGAGGTCAGTCACCCCGATCTTTTCAGTCAGCACTTCAGGTATCTCACCGTGCATCGCCAGCTCCTATTAGTGCACCACCAGCACCTATCAGTGCACCGCCGCTTCAGAGTTACCAGGGTGGTTATCAGGGTCGTCCGGGGCAATTCCAGAGTCCCCAGCCATATCAACAAAGGCTGTGTCGTTCTTGTGGTGTTCCGGGGCACATTGCCAGGTATTGCCCCCTAGCTTCTAGTGGTCCCCAGTATCAGGGTTTTCGTGCCATGGTTCTAGTGTCAGGCACACCCCGACCCCCTCAGCCAGCTAGGGGTGGTGGTCGTGGTGCCATAGGTGGAGGTCAGACTCATAGAGGTGGAGCACAGGCCACGAGGGGCAGGGGTTAGGTCGCAGTAGGTCGACCCAGAGATGTTCAGATTGGAGGGGCTCAGCCCCAGTGCTATGCTTTTCTTGCCCGTCCTAATGCTGAGGCTTCTGACGCAGTTATTACAGGTACAGTTTCAGTTTGCAGCCGAGAGGCTTTGGTGTTATTTGATTCAGATTCTACTTTCTCCTATGTGTCTTCATAATTTTCCCCTCATTTGAGCATGCCCCGTGATTCCTTGATTACTTCTGTGTATGTGTCCACCCCGGTGGGCGATTCTATCATGGTAGATCGAGTCTACCGTGCTTGCTTGGTAGTTATTGGTGGTATGGAGACCCAGGCTGATCTATTGCTCCTTGATATGGTAGATTTTGATGTTATTTTAGGTATGGACTCGCTATCTCCGTATCATGCCATTCTGGTCTGTCATGCCAAGATAGTGACCTTAGCCTTGCCAGGAGTACCTCGTTTAGAGTGGAGAGGGACTCCTAGTCATTCTTCTGGTAGAGTTATTTCTTATATGAAGGCTCGGCGCATGGTCGAGAAGGGTTGTTTGGCCTATCTGGCCTATATTCGTGATTCTAGTGCCGAGGTTCCTTCCCTGGAGTCTTTACCCGTAGTTCGTGAGTTTCCAGAGGTATTCCCTGCTGACCTGCCGGGGACGCCACCCGACAGGGATATTGACTTTTGTATTGAGGTAGCTGAGGGCACTCATCCTATTTCGATTATGCCGTATCGTATGGCCCTGCCAGAGTTGAAGGAATTGAAGGAGCAGTTGCAGGAATTTTTGGATAAAGGCTTCATTAGGCCTAGTGTTTCTCCTTGGGGTGCCCCAGTGTTGTTTGTCAAGAAGAAAGATGGCTCTATGAGGGTGTGTATTGACTACAAACAATTGAATAAGGTTACTATTAAGAACAAGTATCCTTTGCCGAGAATTGACGATCTATTTGACCAACTTCAGGGTGCTACAGTGTTTTCCAAGATAAAATTGAGATCTGGTTACCATCAGCTGAGAATTAGGGCGTCTGATGTTCCTAAGACGACCTTTCACACTCGTTATGGGCATTATGAGTTCTTTGGTGATGTCATTTGGGTTAACAAATGCCCCGCTGCTTTTATGGAGTTGATGAACCGGGTGTTCAGGCCTTATTTGGACTCGTTCATGATTGTTTTTATTGATGATATATTGATATACTCTCGTAGCCGAGAGGATCATGAGCAGCACCTTAGAGTCGTCCTCCAGACTCTGAGGGATAGTCAGTTGTTTGCCAAATTCTCCAAGTGTGAGTTTTGGTTGAGTTCAGTGGCATTTCTATGCCATGTGGTTTCATCAGAAGGTATTCAGGTAGACCCCAAGAAGATTTCAGCAGCTAGAGATTGGCCTAGGCCCACTTCAGCTGCAGAGATTCAGAGTTTCTTGGGCTTAGCAGGTTACTATCGTCGATTTGTGAAGGGCTTTTCATCTACCGCAGCCCCGATGACCAGGTTGACTCAGAAGAGTGCTTAGTTCAGGTGGTCCGATGAGTGTGAGGCGATCTTTCAGAAGCTCAAGACTGCCTTGATCACGACACCGGTGTTAGTATTGCCATCAGGTGCAGGACCGTATACCGTGTATTGTGATGCTTCACGGGTTGGGCTTGGTGCAGTGTTGATGTAGGACGACAAGGTTATAGCCTATGCTTCTCGTCAGTTGAAAATTCATGAGAAGAACTATCAATTTCACGATTTGGAGCTTGCAGCCATTGTTCACACTTTGAAGATTTGGAGGCACTATCTGTACGGAGTGCCATGTGAGGTGTTCACAGACCATAAGACCTTGCAGTATCTGTTCAGACAGAAGGAGTTGAATATGAGGCATAGAATATGGTTAGAGTTGTTGAAGGATTATGATATTACCCTCTACCATCTGGGGAAGGCCAATGTGGTGGCCGATGCCTTGATCCGGAAGTCAGTTAGTATGGGCAGTCTAGCTTATTTATCAGTCGGGGAGCGACCTCTTGCGTTGGATGTTCAGGCTTTAGCCAACCGATTTGTGAGATTGGAGGTTTCTGAGTCAGGCAGTGTTTTGGCCCATACTGTGGCCCGTTCTTCATTGTATGACCGTATTCGGACCAGGCAGTATGACGATCGTCATTTATGTGTTCTAGAGATACAGTCCAACACGGAGGTGCCAAGTAGGTTACGGTTGATGATGACGGAGTTCTGCGAATGCAGGGCCGTATTTGTGTACCTGATGTTGAGGGTATTCGTGAGTTGATACTTCAGGAGGCCCATAGTTCCCGGTATTCCATTCATCGTGCGGCGCAAAGATGTACCAGGACTTGCGGCAGCATTATTGGTGGCGTAGAATGAAGAAGGATATTGTAGCTTATGTAGCTCAGTGCTTGAACTGTCAGCAGGTTAAGTACGAGCACAAGAGACCCGGTGGTTTGATGAAGCAGATTCAGCTTCCTGAGTGAAAGTGGGAGCATATCACCATGGACTTTGTAGTTGGGATCCAACAGACTCAGAGGATGGTTGATGCGGTTTGGGTTGTTGTGGATAGGCTGACCAAGTCAGCACACTTCATTCCGGTATCAGTTTCATATTCAGCAGAGAAGTTGGTAAAGATATATATGAGAGAGATTGTTCGATTGCATGGTGTGCCCTTATCCATTATATCAGACAGAAGTACTTAGTTTACCTCCCATTTCTGGAGAGTATTTCAGTGAGAGTTGGGCACACAGATTGATTTGAGCACATCATTTCATCCTCAGACAGACGGACAGTCCGAGCGTACTATTCAGATTTTGGAGGATATGTTGCGGGCCTATGTCATTGATTTTGGTGGTTCATGGGACCAGTTCTTGCCTTTAGCTGAGTTTTCCTACAACAACAGCTACAAGTCAAGTATTCATATGGCTCCGTATGAGGCGTTGTATGGTAGACGGTGTCGGTCTCCAGTCGGATGGTTTGAGCCGGGAGAGGCTAGATTGTTGGGTTCTGAGTTAGTCCAGGATGCCTTGGACAAGATGAAGATCATTCAGGATAGACTTTGTACAGCTCAGTCCAGGCAAAAGAGTTATGCGAATCGCAGAGTATGAAATTTTGCTTTCATGATAGGAGATCAGGTGTTTCTTAGAGTGTCTCCTATGAAGGGCGTGATGAGGTTCGGGAAGAGGGGCAAGTTGAGCCCTAGGTACATTGGTCCATTTGAGATTTTGAATAAGGTAGGAGAGGTGGCCTACAAACTTGCCTTGCCACCGCATTTATCAGCTGTACACCCAGTGTTTTATGTATCTATGCTCCGGAGGTATATTGCAGATCCATCTCATGTTCTTGACTTCAGCGGTGTCCAATTGGGCAAGGATCTGACTTATGAGGAGGAGCCGGTAGCCATATTAGCTAGGCAGGTTCGTTAGTTGAGATCGAAGAGTTAACCTTCGGTCCGTGTTCAGTGGCAAGGTCAGCCTGCCGAGGCAGCTACTTGGGAGTCCGAGTCCGAGATGCGGAACCGTTATCCCCATCTTTTCTCAGACTCAGGTATTTTTCTATGTCCGTTCGAGGACGAACGTTTGTTTTAGAGGTGGAGATTGTGATGACCCAAAAGGTCATCCTATGTTAATCTAGCTAAATCTGTGTTCTGAGGCCCCGAAAGCCTCCGTTAATCTCACCTCGATATGCGTGCACAGCCCGGGCAGGTAGCCGGAAAGCTTTTATGTGAAAACTTGATGAAAAATGAAATTTCTAATAATTAATTAAATACAGTTGACTTTTGTCAACATTTTTGGTAAACGGACCCAGACCCGTGATTCGATGGTCCCAGAGGGTCCGTAGGAAAATATGGGACTTGGGCGCGTGCCCGGAATCGAATTTCGAGGTCCCAAGCCCGAGAAAAGAATTTTTAATGAAAATTGTTTTCTGAAAATAATGAAGGTTTTGAAAATGATAATTAATATGAAAATCGTGCTACCAGGCCCGTATTATTGTTCCGGAGCCCGAAATAGGTTTAAAATATGTTATGTGAGTTATCTGTAAAGTTTGGTGTAAAACGGACTTGAAATGACGTATTTCGGATCAAAATCGGAATAATTGAGCCTTATGAAGTTTTAAGAAAGTTTTATGAGTTTTGAGGTTTAATTCATTGATTTTGATGATATTTTGGTGATTTAAATGCTTGAATAAGTCCGTAGGATGATTTGGGAGTCGTGTGTGTTTTTGGTTTTGAGACCCGAGGGCTCGGGTGAGTTTCGGGTAGCTAACGGGGTGCATAAGTAGTGAAAAATATTGTGTTTTGATGATTTGCTGGTGTCTGGTGTAATACCCTTTGCGAACGCGGACAAGGACTCGCGAACGCGAAGGGTAAATTATGGTGGCGTGGGTTTTACTCTACGCGAACGCGTAGAGGGAGACTCGAACGCGGAGCACTGGACAGTGCTTCTATGCGAACGCGTAGGCTTAGGGTGAGGTCAGGGGCTAGGGTAGTTTTGTTCTTCGCGAACGCGGGCGTAGGCTCGCGAACGCGGAGGCCTAGGAAGTCAGACCTTCGTGAACGCGGCCCTGGCTCAACGAACGCGTAGGTCCCAACAGCTAACCCTTCGCGAACGCGGCTAGTGGCCCGCGAACGCGAAGGGAATATTTGCCCAGTGATTTTTAAATGTCCAAAAACAGAAACCTTATGAGTTTTAACCCATTTCTTCTCAAACCTCTTCTTCCCCACATTCCCTTAGGCGATTCTGAAGATTTCCATCACCATAGGTCCATAGGTAAATGATTCCAACTCCATTTTCTTCCATTTTTCTTCGACAACCACTAGAATCTAGGCCTAAAATCCTAAAATCAAAGTAGAAATTAGGGGTTTTGGGTAGAGTTAGGGTTTATGGGATTTTGGGTAATTCAACCTCAATTAGGGGTTGGATTTCAAAACAAATTATATATTTGAACTCATGGGGGTATGGGTAATTGGGTTTTGGTCCGAGCTTCGTGTTTGGACCAAGTGGGCCCGAGGTCAAATTTTGGTATTTTTAGAAAAATGCTAGGAATTGTATATTTAGGCTATGGGATTGTATTAATGAGTCATTATTGATGTTAATAAGTTAATTATGTCTAAATATTGTCGTTTCGGAGTTGAATTCAAAAGGAAAGGCGGTATTAGAAGATTGGATTGCTATTCTTGGACCCGAGGTAAGTGTCTTGCCTAGCTTTGGTGAGGGAATAGGTATTGTATGCTATGTCCTAAGTGTTTATCATGTTCAATGCATAGGTGAGGTGACGAGTACCTATGCATTGTGTGTCAAGCATGCCCGTGAGTCCATTTTTGATGAAATTCTTATTATTACTTCCATAATTAGTGTATTATGAAATTGTCTCTACTTGGAAGTTGATTGTCGTTGAAAATCCTTGTTGATGAACTTGCGATGTAATGGTTCTATTGAGGACCCAACTATAAAGGATATACGTGAAAAGTTTTGTTATAGCTGAGACCCTTGTCGGGCAATTGTTATGATGTTGACTGAGATATTCCCCTTGTCGGGTGTTTATGATCTGTATTTCCACTATGCTGCATTCCTTGCCATTTGATATTGTAATTTTTATGGTGAGGAAGAGTGTAAAGTATGAAGGGTGATGCCGTGCCATGATTTACATTGATTACATCATAAAATGCATAGTGAGGAAGAGAGTAAAAGCACGAAGGTTGATGCCGTGCCATGATTCACATTGATTAAAAGCACGAAGGTTGATGACGTGTCATGATCTGTATTGCCTCATATTATACATTGCATTGTGAGGAAGAGAGTAAAAGTACGAAGGGTGATGCTCTTCCATGATTTATATTATCTTATATCATACATCGCATTGTGAGGAAGAGAGTAAAAGCACGAAGGGTGATGCCATGCCATTACATACATTGCTCGTATTTATACTTGTTACGTTAGCATTCTTGTTAATTTGCTCTTTTACTTTATCCTATGCGTTAAGTAATTGTTCTTATCTCTTACTTGTCACCCCCATTAACTGCTCCCGTAACCCATGCTTATTTGTCTATTCCTGCGTTTGTCCGTGCTATATCTTGTAGAACGGTACAGGTAGATTATCGTTGTCAAGTCTAGCCTTGTCACTACTTCGGCTGAGGTTAGGCTCGGCACTTACTCAGTTGTACTGATGCTACACCTGCACTTCTTTATGTTGTGCACATCCCGCAGCCAGACCCAATGGACATCGTTAGAAGGAGTATCCTTCAGTCCACCTCGGAGATTTCAAGGTAGACCCGCAGACGTTCGTGGGACTTGACGTCTCCTCTATCCCTTTTTCTTCTTTCCTGTCTTTTTCATTTATTTCCAAAGACTGTTGTATACAGTTATTGTTCAGCCCCTTGTTTGTAGTAATCGTTTAGTATGTTCGTGAGTTAGTGACTCCAGATTCGGGGATTGTTACA
Organism: Nicotiana undulata; assembly: GCA_005239495.1. Lineage (NCBI taxonomy): Eukaryota > Viridiplantae > Streptophyta > Magnoliopsida > Solanales > Solanaceae > Nicotiana > Nicotiana undulata. The sequence continues at coordinate 12,445 of ML248334.1, read as the reverse complement.
ACGTATTGTATTTGTTTCTATCACTTAGTCATGTTTTTATCTATTTCCGTTGTTAAAATTTGTAAACTATTTTTGGTTAATTCTGTTAATTCGGTGTTATCATGTTAGTTAACTGCTCACGTTGGCTTGTCTTGGGGGTTTCAACGTTAGACGTAGTCACGGCTTGAAGGTGGGTTTTCGGGTCGTGACATTTTCCCATTAAGGTTTCTGAAACATTTCTGGTCTTTTTAAGGTTGTTCTCTTATTCTCATATGTTTAAACAACTTTTTGTTAAGTTGGTTTTAATCTTAATTTGTTATGTTAAAATCTTAGTTTTAACACTATGTTATAATTCCTGAGTTCAACCTTGCTTTTCGATTCTGCTATATGTGTGTTCGATTCTCATGAGTATGCCTCGATTGATTAAAGTGTTTTCTGATTATTTACCCTAGTAATGTTTTATTAGGGTTTCCGATTTGGTTCTGTTTGCTTACACTTTGTTTATCTGTTTATTCCTGGAAGTCTATACTGTTTCCCTTAATATTAGTACTATTTTCGATTCTCTGAATCCCTAATTTCATGTTTTAATATCCTTTCTGATTTCCGACCTTTAAATTATTTTCTTGCCTTATTATGTGGTTGAATATACTGTTAATTGATTCTTATGTTACTTCCTTGATTAGAATCTTATGTACCTGGCCCTAATTGCTTACTCTGTACCTACTGTGTTTGAATTATTTCCTTATTTGTTATGCTCCAGCTATACATGATTTCTTTCCTTACTTGTTACATGTTCTTTATCGTTTAAATTGATTCCCTTAATTAAGGGAAGACTTGGACTGGTTTTACTCTAATTGATTCCGAGTTCTATAATTATAAAACAATATGATTCTTACCTTATTTTACCTAGCTTTCAAACTACTATATATATATTTCTCTCTTCTACTCTCAAAAATAGTCTTCTGGACACATGAACTCACATTAGTTCACAATTCTCTCTCACTTAAACTTTTTGCTTTTGTAACTTTCTATTGTTACTCAAATTAGCCGGCTGCAAGCCAAGTCTAATTATTGCACTCTATTTCTCTTCACTCTGTGTCTAATCTCCTTACTGGTATGTTCTGATTTTAAGTTCAAATTCCAAACCAATGTGTTTCTTCCACTGTTTCAATTCATCATTTTACTAATATGTTTTTGTCTATTGTTTGCTTCTCAACATGTGTTTAACTTGCTTTACTTAGTATGCATGGTCATGTTCTATCCCCTTTTAGGGTCAGCCTATTTATGAACATGTTCACTTCCCTGTAAGTCTGCCTCAATGTGACTCTAATCTGTATTTAAAGGTTTGCCTATGTGGTTCTTAGTTCTGGTATGCACCCGTTGTGCAGAACAATTGTTGCCTTAAGTTGTTTGATACCATGCTCAATCCCACTCGATCATGCTTAGTACTTCTATGTATTCACTGTTTATTATTCAGTTACCTCCGAATCCTATACACCCCCCTGATTCCATGTTTAACTTTATCTGGTACAAACCTGTTTTGTAAACAATTTGTTATTCTGAACTATTTTGATTATATGCTCAATTCTGTTTGATACCACTGTGTCTTCTATTGCTTGCTCTAAGGTCCATAATCCTATATTTTGTTTACACCATTAGTTATTGCCAATCCCATAAGCCCCTAAGAAATTCTGATCCTATGCGACCATTAGCAATGCTGAAATTCCTACCCTATTGTCTGCTATCCCTTAAAACTTTTGTGCTTCTTCCTGTTATGTGTTCACTGTACATGCCCTACGTGTCCCACGTTCCCAACTTCCCTATGTGAAAGTTTGTTAAGCAAGTTTGAATCTGATTGATGTATGGTTGATCTGTTTTTTGTTTGACTACACTATTCTTGTTCAAACTAATGTTTTACTACTTAAACAACTCCTATGCTGTAAAACTTCTCTATCTCAACTGAGTCTTTTCCAATACTATTTTCTTACCAAACCTTTTCAAAACTATGTCAAGCACTCTCACTCTACTCCTAGGTCCTTATGTTTTGCCTCTCCAGTGTGTGACTGCTTTGGGATCCCTGTGAGATCCCTCTGAACTCTGATGCACTGGCTGGCTCTTCCACACTGCACTTACTCAGTCCTGTTATGAAATCTGAGTGTGAGCACTACCCGGGATCCTTGAGGTCCTTAGGGAACTCTGACACACCCGGACATGAGAAAGGCTATGAAACTTTGACAATTGAGGGTATGAACATCTGGTACATTTGGGCCTGCTTCAGGCTCCCTATAGTTTTGCTTCTTCTTTTCCTTTATCTATTTATATAATTTATTCAGCTGTTCTGTAATAATTATTTGTAAACAGATATTGGGGATAGTGAAATGGGGAGGGTATTTATGTAGTTTTATCAATGTTACTGGGTAGAAATCATGCCTTAGGATTTTATATTTCCTATATCTGCATTAGAATCCATGCTTAGGACCAACGTGTTCATGCAAACTATGCCAAACATGCATTAGATATCATGTCTTTAGGGCTTTCATGTTTACTGCTTTAACGTACAACATGTCCTTAATCATGTCTCAATCATCCTGTAACTCTTTGTGCATTTTAGAAACCATGCTGTAGGGATTCTATGCGTCCTGAAATTATGTCTTAACCATTCTGCATCTATATGTGCATATTAGATACCATGCTCTAGGATTTCATGTGAATTTTCTTAACCACGCCTAGTTTGAACTACTGCTTCATGAAAAGGTATAAAATGGTCTCACATATAATTGCCATGTCTATTATTAATAAAACTGGTAGCAATCTCTGCATTCTCAGATTTACATCACTTAGAACAACATGCTTTAGGTAAAACAACCTCTAAGCTGTTTAATAATTCTGGTAGTTGTTATGCACAATCCCACACGTAGGTAAGCCTTAGGTAATCAATCTCTTTAAAACTGGAAAACTGCTTGATTGCGTTTACTACTTAAAGGCTAACAAGCTTAAAATCAGTAGGCAAACTGATTAGGGCCCTGCTTTTGAGTTTATGAAATAAAGCTGCATATTTCTGTGCATTGATCCACTTAGATATCATGTCTTAGGATCCTCTATAATAAACTGCTCTTGTTTGTATTTGAGACGTGCTGAATATGTGCATCACTTTTGGAGGTAAATCTGAGCCTCGTAACTGCTTTCCTGCGTTTGTCTGATCAGTCCTATTTGTTCTTTCCTGTCGCTTAGAATTTTACCCCTTTAAAATCTTAGGGGTTTTGTCTAGAACTGCCTATATTTAGAGGTCCTAAATTCCTCCAAGACCATTAATAAGGGACGGGTAACAGCACGCTTAGAGTTCGTTAAATAAACTTGCTTAATAACTGCTAAGGGGTGGGTAATGGGTAGATATATATATGATGACCAGTACGCTAATGCCACGTGTAGCCCCTCACTGAGGAGTGATTACCGGGCATTGCATTGATGTGATCCTAAAGGACAAACAACTTAAGACTCCCCTATCCTTTACATATGTGTACTTAGACTATGAATCTTTTCAAACCACTATCTGTCTACATACTTTGACTGCCTATTTGCTACTTGTCTAAATTCACAAAGCTTGTTTGGCTGGGAACCATAGTTGTGGACTTTGAGGGGTGCCTAACACCTTCCCCTTGGAGTACTTCAAATCCCTTACCCAATCTCTAGTTATCTCATTAGTGTTATTGTGACCCTTAATAGGTGCCCTAACGTACCTTAATTTGTTAGGTGGCGACTCTTCAAATCCTGACATCCCTTATCCCAAAAGGAAATGAGTTGTTCCAATAGTGTCAAAAATCCAGACTGATCCGAAAGGAGAAGAAAAAGGGGGCGCAACAGCATGACGACTCTGCTGGGAATTTTAAGCGTTTACCCTTTCAAAATGTTTTGTGAATTTGTCTTTACTTTGCTAATATCTGCACCCTTTCCCTTTCCCCTTTTGTACAATTTAATTGTTTATTTCTTTCAAGTATCTATTTTTCCAAGAACAAAACAGACATGTTTTATTTTTTTCCCTTTGTAACCGCTTTAAATTATAAGTGATGTATTTACCGCTTTTTAACGTGCAAATACATGACAACATGCTTTTATTGCTTATTTATTGCTGCATAATCATACTCAACATCATATTCCACTCGTGTTAATACAAATCCTATAGCAACGCTTGATGAGTGGTTGCGCACTTCCTATTTTATATCACCCCCTAAATTCGGAAAGGCTTATTTGCGGTAAAACCAGTCGATCAGCGGTGCTGTCGATGGTTCCGTGCCTTCCCCCTTGAGTTGTCCGCTCAAGGGTATCTGTCTAAAACCCCATAGAAACCTTACTCTGTTATATTGCATGCTTCATGGTCAAGCCTATCCGGGTTAATGTGTTATCCGCACAATAACCCTTTAAGATAGCCTTGTCCAAAGTCCAACGGGGTTTTCATTATCCCAACATACGCAATCACGTTCTGCGCATTTATTTGGAGAACTAAATGCATGTATGCTAATCATAAATGTATAAATAGTCGAGTCTGGCGGGTGTAAAGGCCTAACTATTATTGTCTTGCAGAAAATGAGGCACGAGCTCCCCAGATTCGGTGTGGTTAGCAATATTCCTCAAATGCTCCTGAATTGGTGGGAGGATCTTCCCTCCAGTGATAAGAAACACGTCAAGAAATATCTGGGCAATCTACCCTCGCTTCTGGACATCCAATCCAACAACATGTTGATCGAGGCTGCCACCTTTTTTTGGGATAACAAAAGAGTTGTATTCCTCTTTGGGAATCTTGAGATGACACCGCTATTAGAAGAGATAGGAGGACTAGCTGGATTTGTTTGGGAGACCCCTAGGTTGTTGGTGCCCGAGAACCGCATGGGCAGAGGTTTCCTGAAAATGATGGGGTTGAAAAAGAATGTTGAGTTGGAGTCTGAAACAGTCATACATACCCTTCGAGTACTTATATGAAAGGTACGGTCACAGCAAATCATACCGTACCTATCACGACGAGTTTTCCATCACATCTCTGGGTCATATGCATCGTAGGGTATTTGTATTTATTGTTTGCTTTTTTGTGGTTGATCGTGTTTCCAACAAAGAGGGAAAGGACTAACACTAGGTTAGCTATGGTAACCAAGGACTTGATGGAGGGGATTGATGGGCAAGCCTTCAGCATTGTCCCGATGATCATATCAGACATTTACCGAGCCTTGGAATGCTGTCAAAGAGGAGCTAACCATTTTGAGGGTTGCAACCTGTTGCTGCAACTATGGATCTTAGAAAATATCCAAAAGGGCCAGTACCGTCAAGAATTTCCGCGAATGGCATGGAGTGATCACATTGCCTTCCATCACCTCAAGCGGATGACATATATTCCCGACAAATTTACTCAGCTAGAGACTACCAAGGAGTGCATAGAGTTCTTTGATAACCTAACCGATGAGCAGGTACAATGGATGTTCGAGTAGTTTCTGACGGAAGAATTCATCATCAGGTCCAGGGATGCACCATACCTAGTGTTGATCGGGTTAAAAGGTATATATCCTTACGTTCCTCTTCGAGTCATGAGACATGCAGGCAGGAAGCAAGTTGTGTCGAGGGTTGATAAGATGAGCCATTTCCGAGCTGACTTCAAGGATGATGACATCCCCTATAAGTGCCAAGCATAGCACATGTGGCACTGCAAGATCATAATGGAGAAGAACACAATTGAACCAGACAGGTACAATGCAGGATGTGCACCCTTCTATCCAGCGTGGTTAGAAGACGACTTGGATGGGTTAGTGAGGCCAGGGATCAGCCGAGGCCACAAAATCATAGACGAGAATGCCGAGGCTTAGGTCAAGTACAATCGGCTTCGCAAAAGGATCCACGAGTCTGAGAATGAGCATCGGGAGATATATGAAACCAACAAAAGGTTGATCAAAGAATGGAAAGATATGGTTGTTCATTCCAACAAGAAGCTGGAATACTTGGAGCGAGGCATAATAGAGCTGGAAGGTAAAATCATCAGGAGGGTCGAAGACTGTCAAAAAGCCGAGGGGAAGAAGGAGGACACCTGGCCAGAGCGTACCTGCTACTAGGACTGCGTGATCTAGGGAATTTGTTCGATGGGATCAAAGATGCCGAATCTGGGGAAGGTCCTTCTGGGACCAAGTAGGATAGGTTTTCCTTTTTCCTTTTATCGATGTAATAAGGATAAGTTCCATTAGTGACTTTATTTTCCTGCTTATTATTTTAGTGTCGTTTTGGATTCGTCTATTTTTACATTAATGAAATTAGGCATTTTGGCATCTAAGTTCTCCAAATAAACTTGTCGCTAGGCCTACCTCGGGCACAACGAGGCTCCCAAATTAGGACATGCTTTTATACTCCTTCAATACGTGTTTAAATACTGCAATATTTTCTTATGATCCTCACTGACTTGGCTACCTTTTGTTTTTTGTTTTCCTTATTTTGATTATTCCCCTCCCCAAAGGTTGGTTCGTGCCTTCTGGCATCATCATCATACCACACAAGATCCAGGTGCCCTCCACCTTCTCCTCCTCCTAGTCCACCTAAGGGGAAAGGTAAAGACAAAGGAAAAATGGAAGATTTAAGTAATATCAGAAAGGAAAACACAATGCCAGCTGAACGAACATAAGCTTTTGACAGTCAAGGTACTCAGGTCCATAACGACGCTATGTCACAACTCGAGCAAAGGTTTTTGAAGCTCCAAGGGGAGCTTGAGCATGTCCGAAATTTGGCAAATCTATCATTCTCACTTAGTGTTCCAAATGCCAATCATCCAAACATCAAAAATCCCATACCTCCTCAGAATATCCCAAACAAACAAAATCCTCCTACAACTCACCACCATAAAACTCTACCGAAAAATCAAACTATTCCACCACAACACCAACACAACACTTGCCACACTCCGAGAAACACCCCACTGATCATCCCTGAACCGCAAAACTCCAGAAATGACAAACTTTATGCTCAGGCGCCAGGCCATCATAACAACCCTATATACGTGGAGAATCTACCTCACTCCACCCAACCCATTTCTTACACACCTGAATCGTGTGAGAAGGATATGCTTATTAAGAATTTGGCCGAAGAACTAAAGAAGCTGACTAGCCGAGTTCAAGGTGTTGAAGGAAGCAAAAGAGTTGAAGGATTGAACTATGAAGATCTCTGCATACAACCCGATGTGGAACTACCAAAGGGTTACAAACCTCCTAAGTTCGAGATGTTCGACGATACAGGTGATACTAGGGTCCATCTAAGGACCTATTGTGATAAATTGGTTGGAGTGGGAAGAGATGAGAAGATTCGTATGAAATTATTCATGAGGAGCCTCACTGGAGATTCTTTGTGTTGGTACATCAACCAAGACCCTAAGAAGTGGACCAATTGGGTAAACATGGCATGATTTCATGGACCGGTTTATATTCAACACGGAGAACGCACCAGACGTGTTTTATATCAAGAACCTCAAGAAGAAGCCCACTGAAACTTTTCGCGAGTATGCGGAGATCTGAAGCAGTCAAGGTCAGGCTGGCCCTAGATAAAGAACAAATGAACAAATTCTTCGTCCGGGCACAAGACCCACAATATTATGAGAGGCTAATGGTGATTGAAAACCACAATTTCTCTGACATCATCAAGTTAGGTGAAAGAAATTAAGAAGATATTAAGAGCGGAATGGTTACCATCTTTGAAGCACTACAAGCCACAAACAAAGCCTTGCAATCTGGGGGCATATCCAAGAAGAAGGACACAGGAACGGTAATGGTTGCACAGGGACCCGAATCCCCGTTGGTATACCGAACCTCCCCACTTACATACCAAGCACCCCCGCCTACATATCAGTCAACACCTCTACCAACATATCAGCCATCTCCCCCACCTACTTATCAACCCACATCTCCCAGATACTCCCAACCAGCCACTGTTTATCATACATACAACTCTCAACCATCTCACTTCTAGTCACCCCCTGCTCGCCAAAATTTCCCAAGACCTCGACCCAAATTTGACCGCAGACCGCCCAAGCAATATACTGCCATTGCTGAGCCTATTGACCAGTTGTACGAAAGATTAAAAGCTGATGGTTATGTTACTCCTATCCCTGCCGTGGCCCCTAAAAATACATCCAGTGGGTCAATCCAAATAAAACCTGTGCATACCATTCCGGCATGAAGGGACATACCATTGATGAATGCCGCTCACTGAAAGATAAAATCTAATATCTTATTGATAATAAGATCATTCAAGCAAAGGAAGATACTTCCAATGTCTGCGACAATCCGCTCCCAGACCATAGGGGTGGAGGCATCAACATGATAGAGATAGAGGAAGAATGGGACCCAGAGGGGTCGATCGGGTTGATCATAGAAGGTGATGATCCAAAGAAGCCAGCAGTCACACTTAATCCTATCATAGTCCAGATTCAGTTGTCAGGAGATGTCAAGGAAGTTGTGTCAGTCCCATTTGAGTTTGAAGCGGCACCACCCGCAGATGCACCTGTGCTGCTGTTGATACCCAATTTTTCCTCAAAATATTTTTAAATTGTATATATAGCCTCAAAATCATGCATTAATAGCAATTGGTATTTTTCCATAATTTTTCTATATCTTTATCAATTCATTTTAACTTATCCGATATTTTATTTCCAATAAATAATTACAAAATTGCATTACAAATGATTTCAAAAGCATTTCTTGATTGAATTTATTATTTTTGGTCCTACTAAGACCAAATTATTTCACAATTAGCAAATTGGTACCTTTTGACTATAATTGCAGTAACTTTACAATTATAGCCCAATCGTATGATTTTGTACTATTTCTATCTAGTAATAAACCATTTGTATTTTTAAAATGCTAAGTAATTATTTTTAATTATTTTCTAAGCATGAATTTCAATTTTTACAATTATTCAACTATTTTATAAATTATTTTAGTTAATTTAATTGGGTATTTAACAACTAGCCACTTTTATTTTAATTTTAGCCTAATTAAGACCTGACCCTAACCCAATTAAATAGCCCAGGCCCCATCCATCAAATACCCGGCCCAACCTGTGTTTAATCTGGACAGTTGATCAATTTTGATCAATGACCAATATTCACTATTATCTAAAATAAACCCTAAAGACTACCCCCCCCCCCTTTCCCCTCTCATTTGCTCTCATTCCTTCCGCCGTTCACTCTCTCATTGTAACGACCCAGCCGGTCGTTTTGTGTGTTGGGACTCCGTTCCCGTAAATGACTCTTTCCATAGCGGCTGCTCGTGCCTTATGATTTGTGTGGGCAGGTAGTTCGAGATTCATAAGTGATTTGGCCAGTTCAGGAACACTTGGTTCCTGAAGGCTAGCCTATTTGGCTAATTTTGGTTCCGAGCAGCATTTTGAGCAAACGACCTCGAAATCGAGTGCTGATAGCTCCAGCAGCTCCGGATGATGATTTCGGACTTGAGCGTATGTTCGCCTCGGGTTTTTGATGACCCGGGAGTATTTCGGCACTTGAATTGGAATTCAGGATTTCATAAGATTTAGAATTCAGTCTGGAATTGGACCTCACGATATCATGGTCCGAATGGAATTCCGGAACTGGTAATAGTTCCGTATAGTCACTTATGACTTGTCCGCAAAATTTGGGGTCATTACGAGCAGCATAGACTCGTTCGGCGTATTGGTGAGCCATTGGAATTTTCTTGAAAACTTAAGTTTGGATCTAAGGGGTTTTGGAGAGTGATTTCTAGTTTGGGCGATGTTTTTAGTTATGGGAGCTCGAGCAAGTCCGTCATATGATTTGGGATTGGTTGGTGTAATTTGTCGAGGGCTCGGGTGGGCCCAGGGAAGCGGGGTCAAAAACCAGCAATTTCATAGTTGGTGTGGCTGCTTTTGGTGTGACCGCACCTGCGGTCCATGAGCCGCAGGCGCGAGGCTCGCACCAGCGGAAAATCAATCGCAGGCGCGGCTCCAGCCGCAAGTGCAGCCTTCCTCTCGCAGGCGCGGCTTCTTCCGCAGGAGCGGACAAGGATCCGCAGGCGCAACTTTCCCCAGGGCCCAGGCCCATCGCATGCGCGACCAATTTCACGCAAGTGCGAGTCCGCACCTGCGATCCAAAGTCCGCAAGAGAGAGAACACCCAAGGCCCAGGCCCATCTCAGGTGCGACCCTTTTTCCACCGGTGCGAGTCCGCACTTGCGAACCAAGGGCCGCAGGGGCGGAAACTGCTGGGCACTTAATATAAAAAGCCCCATTTCGTGAATTTTCTTCCCAAACACAAATTTTCCTCCATTGTTGCACACCCCAAGAGCTCCAGAGCAGTGATTTCGGCCTAATTACTCGGGTAAGTAATTCTTTGGCTTCTCGCATATTCATTACTTCAATTCTTGAAGAATTCCACTTCCATAATCCATGAAAATTCATAAAAATCCATGGGAAGGCTTGGAAATAATAGAGGGTTTTGAGATTGAATTTCTGATTTTTTGGCCATTATAGGATGATTAATTGAGTTAATCATGATCCTTAGGCGACGTATAGCGCATTTCTTCAAGAATCATAATTTTTCGGACGCCGAGGCTCGGAGTTGAATATTCCAAGTACGTCAAGAATGTGTTTTAAGGGAAATCTTTGATAAATCCTTCTCGATTCCTCCTAAATTGATATAATTATGTGTTTTTGGCTAGTTGCGAGCCATCAAAGGTTATTCGGAGGATTCGTGCGTCTTGTTGATTGGCTCGTTGACAGGAGGAGTACTTGTCCAGGTCAGTCTCCTTTCCAAACTTTGTAAGCGGGAAATGTCCCCTAGGCTCCTTGTTGCTAATTGTGATTGTTGAGGGGGCTGCGTACGTACCACGTGACGAGAGTCCGTACGTGGCATCTATACTGTATGTTGGGTAGCCGTAGGACCCACGAGCATGTTCTAGCTGTTTGTTTGATATTATCTGATGCTTTGTACAAGTTATTTGCCGATATATGATGAACTGGAGCTATGATAGCTTTGAGTTAAATGTACATATTATTCAAATAAGAATTATAAATTTCATCAATTGATTAATTGTGTTACTCCTGATATAATTGATAAAGAAAACGGAGTAGATGAGATAAATCTTGATCCTGAGCTATTTAGCCAAAAATGAAGGTGATTGTAAATCCTTCCTATACTTGAATTATTCCACCATGGCGATATTATGAGAAAAGAGGATAATATGACATAAAATCCTAACTTTGACTATCAAGAGAGATGCGAATATCCGATCATGTTAAGCATTGATGAGTCTGTACCATGGTGTCTACATATACACATATATATATATGCATTCATGGCCCCCGAGTCGCAGGTATGATTCGCGAGCGTGTGGAGATTTATGACCGAGTCAGTCCTTATTACCCACCCTTATGACTTCGGCCGATAGTCTTGT
>ML248331.1:0-19259 GCA_005239495.1 Nicotiana undulata | reverse complement strand
CCCCCCCCCGCCCGAATATACAATATGTTTTGAAATCCGGCCCAAAAATGAGGTTGACTTCCTAAAAAATCTAAAATCCCTAACTCTACCCAAAACCCCCAATTTCTACCCTTGATTTCATGTATTTAGACCTAGATTCTAGTAATAGATGATGAAAAATGGAGTTAGAATTGCTTACCTACAAAGCTATGGTGATGAAGCTCTTAAAAAATGACCAAAGGATGTGTGGAGAAGAAGAAGATGGTGAAAAATATGAAAATCCCGTAATGGGTTCTTTTTTTGAGCAATTAAATAACTGGGCGGATTTTGTACAATGCGATCGCGGAAGTGGAGGTGCGATCGCATAGTGTGTTGAGTCCTGAGCAATGCGATCGTGGATCAGAGGTGGAGATCGTGTAGGGTCCCTTGATCAAGCTTCGCGATCGCGGATTGGAGGATGCGACCGCAGAGAGTATTTTCCCAGCCCCCACCCAGTTCTCCTATACCCTATGCAATCGCGGAGGGGTCTATGCGATCGCATAGGCTCACAGAACCCCCCCCCCTCCCACACACTACACTATGCCATCGCGGGGCAACCTATGCGATCACATAGCACAAATTCTCAGACACTAAAAACACGTCAAACCTAGATCGTTTCTTACCAAATTTTACAGATGACACATAATAACCATATTAAATCTGTTCCGGGCTCCAGAACCATAATACGGGCCCGGTAACACAGTTTTCTCATTATTTATCCTTTTCAAAAGTCTTCATTATTTTCACAAAACAATTTTCTTTAAAAATTCATTTCTCGGACTTGGGACCTCAAAATTCAATTCCGGGCATACGCCCAAGTCCCATATTTTCCTACGGACCCTCGGGGACCGTCTAATCATGGGTCTGGATCCGTTTACCAAAAATGTTGACCAAAGTCAACTTTATTCAATTAATTATCATAAATTCAACTTTTTATCAAATTTTCACTTAAAGGCTTCCCGGCTATGCGCCCGGGCTGCGCACGCACATATAAGTGACATAGACGGAGGCTTTCGAGGACTCAGAACATAGTTTTTAATTAAATTTACACATGATGAACTTTTGGGTCATCACAATCTCCACCTCTAAAACAAACGTTCGTCCTCGAAAGGGCATAGAAATGTACCTGAATCGAGGAAAAGGTGGGTATAACGGCTACGCATATCGGACTCGGACTCCCAGGAAGTTGCATCAACAAGCTGACCTCTCCACTAAACACGAACCGAAGGATAACTTTTCGATCTCAACTGACGAACCTGCCGAGCTAATATGGCCATCGGCTCCTCCTCGTAAGTCAAATCCTTGTCCAACTGGACACCGCTGAAGTCAAGTACATTAGATGGATCCACAATATACCTCCGGAGCATAGATAAATGAAACACCGAGTGTACGACTGATAAACTCGGTGGCAAGGCAAGTCTGTAGGCCACCTCTCCTATCTTATCCAAAATATCAAATGGGCCAATGTACCTAGGGCTCAACTTGCCCTTCTTCCCGAACCTCATCACGCCTTTCATGGGCGACACCCGAAGAAATACCTGGTCTCCTATCATAAATGCCAAATCTCGAACTCTGCGATCCGCATAACTCTTTTGCCTGGACTAACTTAGAACCCGACAATCTAGCCTCTCCCGGCTCAAACAATTTTCTGTAAAAATTTATTTCTCGGACTTGGGACCTCGGAATTCAATTCCGGGCATACGCCCAAGTCCCATATTTTCCTACGGACCCTCCGGGACCGTCTAATCACGGGTCCGGGTCCGTTTACCAAAAATGTTGACCAAAGTCAACTTTATTTAATTAATTATCATAAATTAAACTTTTTATCAAATTTCCACCTAAAGGCTTCCCGGCTACGCACTCGGGCTGCGCACGCACATCGAGGTGAGATAGACGGAGGATTTTGAGGCCTTAGAACACAGTTTTTGATTAAATTTACACAGGACGACCTTTTGGGTCATCACAGTCTTTTGTGGAACATGAATGTTGTTTCTAAGAGTTAGAAAACTTGATAGTTTATATGAGTCCACCAACTGTATGGAGACCTGGTCCTATATCACTTCCCTCACTGTTAACTACTGGAGACAGTATGCAAATGAGACACATAATGTTTACGTGGAAAAATCTCAACTCAAGGGGACAAAAATCACGACCTACACTGGTAGGATTTCTACTTCACTAACTTGTAACTCGACTATCACAAGCCACTTTGTAATGACTCTATTGCAAAGACTTCAATCACACTAACGTGTAATGCACTTATCACAAGCTACTTTGTCACTCACTAGATACAAAGACTTTGACCTATGACTAACTCTAGTAACAAAAACTCAAATGGTTTATGATTTGAGTTTCGTAAAACGTAGATTCTAAGAAAGCAAGATAGGAGTTACAATAAAGAACAAAACACAAGATTACAACTCAATTAAGGACACACATAGACTCGTAGTAGAACTGGTCCGTAGTGGAGTTCTCTTCTTGTTATTGACACACTTGAGACTTTAATGCAAGTTCAGATCTTCAATGCTTGAGAGAATATTAGTAAATGCTCAAGTGAATATCTTGTTAGCCTTACACCATGCTATTATACTCAAAGACATCCCAAGGATGATGTCTATTCTTAGTTGGTACACACTTCTTCCAATGGGAAGTGATTGTTGCATTGTTTCTGCACTGTAGCGTGCACAGTTGCAGGTAGTCACTTTCTGCAACTACTTTCCAGCTGTAGAGTTGACTTCTACTTCTGTCAGGGGAACATCAAGGGATCAGGTCCCTAAACTATTTCTTATGAATCCAAAAGTACACTGCCCAGATTTCTTTGAGTCCGTTGTTGAATGATTGTACCAGGCATGCATTAAGTCCTTTATGTGGTTTTTTACAAAAAGTTTGTTAGATCATCAAAATATACGACTAAGAGACCTTAAACCCATCGATTTCTCCCTTTTTGATGATGACAAACTTTTTAAATTTTATGACTAGTTATAGAGCCTATCTTGACAAGATAAAGTACTAGGGACCCCATTTGTTCCCCCTGTCTCTATGCTTCCCCCTTAATCTCTGCTTCAAATATTTAGGTTAACTTAACTCTTCCCACTTTTGGCATCATTAAAAATCAAAAACAGGCAGAAAGCGTAAAGAAGTCCAACACAGCTAACTCATGCCCCATGTGTGCACGCTACATGGTCGAAAAGAGAAGTAAAAGGAAGACATGCATTGTACTAAGCAAGAGAAGCTGATTCATTAATAATAATAGTTTTAAAAACATATAAGTCTTTGCTATGAAAGCAAAGACTCAATTGGACTATTTCATCAGGAGCAGTACTGTGGAATCCAACATGCCATCACAAAAAAAAAAGCAAGAAAATAAAACAACCAACAACCACAACATCACAAACAGAAGACAACTGGACACTGAAAGGATCCTAGGGGGCACTAGAAGAGGAATACTTGGAGGAGGAGGCAACAAGGGTTTTGAGAACCAGGTCCATGCAGGCATTTGCAGACATCTATTCATCGAGCAGTTTCTCCCTTAGGGTTTCCACCTGCTGCCTAAGCTCAGCATTCTCCTTAGTCAAACGGGCAACCTCTTCATGAGAAGAACTAGCAGAACCAGGTGCCCCAACAGCTTGACTTAGCTGAGTTTCCAGTATGGCATTCTGAGCCTTCAGCTTTCTGATCACATCAGTTGCAGCATTTTTAGCATTAATCAGCTGAGAAATGGTCGAAGTGCTTCCCCCAGCCTTTTCTATACACTCACACTCTCCCACAGTTGTTTTGGAGAAGGTCTGCTTGCGGGTTCCTACCTTGGGGTTGGCCAGAGGCACCTTGTAGAACTAAAACACATGATTAAGGAGAAATCCATATGGGAGCCCATGATTGCCTTCTCAGAAGTTCACCACCTTTTGCATGTGTTGGATCATGATTACTGGCAGATTGATTGGTGTGTACGAGTCAAGAGCCTCCATCCAACTTAGGTCAGACCTGGAAGCAATAGACCTCCTCTCAGCACGGGGTAATAGAACCTTATTGACCAAGTCAAAGAGGAGCTGATACACCGGAAAAGTGCCTTCTTATACACCCGTTCCCCCTTCTGGATAGCCTGCTCTTTCACAATAGCCCTCCTAAGGTTAGCTTCACAAGCACTTTTGACTGAGTACATCCCCACACACGAAACCTGTAGAGCTTTTCCCAATGCAGGATATCAACCACATTTACCAGCACGCAGATATGGTCCCCTTCAAGAGTGAAGAGAGTTGCGTAGAAAGTTTGCACCTCCTCTTCATATACCTTGGGAAAAGCCTCTCTAAACAGGTGATCCTATTGCTGGAACTCCACTATCTCCAAAACATGCCTTATTCCAACCATCTCAGATATTTCCGGGTCAAACATACGACCCCACAACACTTTTTGAGTTCTCAATCTCTCATTCCCAAGTCCACTGTCACTTGGTATGGTCTTTAGTGAACCGGGTCCCCCAACCGTTTCCCTCTTCCTTTTCCTCAACTTTTCAATAGACTTCCCTCTTCCACGCTCAACTGCCACAGTATTGCTTTCAGACAATTCTCTCTCAACCACAGACTTATGAACCTTTGTAGATCTTTTCACTAAGGAACTAGGTTCCTCTTCAGCATCTTCATCAACCTCAACCACTGGAATATCCTTGTCATCCACAACTTCCCCTACTTCTTTAACCTCTTTTTTTTTCTTAAGACTCTTCTTGCTCTTCTGCAAGGCAGAGTCGAGGGCCTTTTTCTTTTGCAACCGGGTAAAAGGTCACTTGGAAGAAGACTCAAGAGTAACTACTGGCTTGCGAATCTTAAAACGAGCATTGAGGACCATTTCATATCTATCATCATCGTCAAAATGTACAGTCATAGAAGGAATAGAATCCAAGGGTTTAGTATAGAAGATGGGTTCCTCGTTTGTTTTTGCTAAAGAAGAAACAGGTTCTCCAGCAGGTTTTTCCTTGAGTGTGCCATGAACAGGAGACTCAAACAGAACCATGGTCCCCTCCTTCCCTAAAAATGGAATTTTCCCCCTGAGACTCGGGAAGGGGGGAGGATCCTTCATTCGTAAGACTCATGGCGGCAATGGCCATGACATTGTTCGCCGCTTCCTTTTCTGGTGACTCCATAAGAGTCACAGAGTCGAGAATGGAGGAGTTCAAGTATTGATCAGGGTCTTGCTCAGAGACCTCTGATGCCTGAGGCGTATCACCTTCCAATGGTTCTTTGGTTTGATCAGAAGAAGGAAGAGAAGTAGGGTTTGAAGGAGGAGTAACGGCGACACAAGGTGAAGAGGAAATTGATGTGGGTACAACAACATCAGGGTTAGTGCAAGACTGGATTTCGGCAGGTGAGTAGTGTTGATGGCAAGATAGAGAGAGGTTTTTTCGTTGACCATTGTGGGAAGAGTGACAAAGAGTTCTGAAGGAGAGAGAATTTACAGAGTTGTAATGGATATGATGGCTCAGAGCAGTTAGGAGTGAGAGAGTTTTATGGAAGGAAGGGTAATAAAGAGGGGGGAGAGGAACGGGTTCTGACGAATTTCATAATGACGATAGGTCTTGGGAAGGCTAAACGTGCAGAGGAAGTGAAGGGATTTGAGAGATAGAGCATGACAAACAGACTCTGAAAAGTCGGATGAGGTGGCGGTTGCATTAATCTTGTTGTGTTTTGAGAAAAGCATGAGAAAAACACGTTAGTACTAACCTATGGTACAGGAACCAAGTTCCTGACCTGTTTTTGTAAAAGAATTTGTAGCTCTCTTTTGCAGTTACAACATTGTACCTTTAGCTTCTATAATCATCATGTGTGTCTACCTGCAACGGTATAGATGTGAGTTAGGCTTGGTCAGAAAACACTTTAGCTGACTTTTACCTGAGTATGACTTTCATAGCCATGTGAGGAGAACTAGGTTCTCAATTAGGTTTCATTAACCCCAGTGCCATCCTTTTTCTCTCAAAGTGTTTCATGCTTAGAACTTTGGTGAAGATATCTGCAATTTGATATTTAGTGCAGCAAAATCTCATGCAAATGAGCCCTTTTTCAACATTATCTCTGAGAAAATGGTGTCTAACATCAATGTGTTTGGTTCTCTTATGCTGAACCGGGTTCTTTGCCATGTTGAGAGAACTGGTGTTATCACATAATAGTGGTACACAATCAATGTATACTCCAAATGCTTCTAATTATTGCTTGATCCACAGCAGCTGAGCACAGCAAGATGCAGCTGCAACATATTCTACTTCAGTTGTTTAGAGAGCAACGGAATTTTGTTTCCTTGTACCCCATGAGATTAGACATGATCCAAGGAAATAAGCCATTCCAATAGTGCTTTTCATGTCTACCAGATAACCTGCATAGTCAGCATCAGCATAACCAACAAGGTTAAAATTGTCACCTGAAGGATAGTACAGAACCAGGTCTTGTGTGCCCTTAAGATAACACAAAATTCTCTTGGTCGCCTGAAGATGAGATTCCTTGGGATTTTATTGAAACCTTTCACACAAACCCACACCGAATACAATGTTTTGGCCTACTCGTAGTGAGGTAGAGTAGAGATCCAATGATTTCTCGATACATTGTTTGATTCACAGGAGATCCAGAATCATCCATGTCCAGCTTGGTAGCAACAACAATAGGGGTATCGATCACCTTTGATGCTTCCATATCAAACCTTTTCAACAGTTCTTTGATGTATTTCTGCTGACTGATACATGTCCCCTTTGTGGACTGCTTCACTTGAAGACCTAGGAAAAAGTTCAGTTCCCCACCATACTCATTTCAAACTCAATTCCTATGAGTTTGGCAAATTCTTCACATAGTGAGTCAGCTGTAGCCCCAAATATGATGTCATCTACATAAATCTGAACAATGAGCAGGTTCCTTCCCCGTTTCTTCAAAAATAATGTATTGTCAATCTTTCCTCGAGTGAAACCATTTTCCAAGAGAAATTTGGATAGCCTCCCATACCAGGCTCTTGGGGCCTGCTTTAATCCGTATAGAGCCTTGTCCAATTTGAATACATGTTCATGATGCACATGACATTCATGGCCTGGAGGTTGCTTAACATAGACCTCTTCATTAAGAAAACCATTCAAAAAGGCACTCTTCACATCCATTTGGAACAAGGCAAATTCCATATGTGAGGCAAAGGCAATGAGGATCCTGATGGCTTCCATTCGAGCAACTGGGGAAAATGTCTCATCATAGCCGATCCCTTCCTTCTGATTGTAACTTTGGACAACAAGCTTTGCTTTGTTCCTTGTAGTGTTTCCGTTTTCATCCAGCTTATTCCTTAACACCCACATGGTTCCTATGATGGTTATGTCTGAGGGTCTAGGTACCAGGTGCCATACCTTGTTTCTCTCAAACTAATGCATCTCCTCTTGCATAGTTGTAATCCAATCTGTATACTTCAGGGCTTCCTTGATATTTTTGGGTTCTATTTGAGATAAGAAGACCGAAAAGGCTAGGGAATTTCTGGTTTTTTATAGTGTTTGTACTCCAGAATAAAGGGGGTGATTTTGTTATCAAGTGGATGAGAACTTTTGTGTTTCCAATTTGGGACTTGGATTTGATTGGTAGAACAACTGGGTAAGTCAGATGGGTTTCCCTGCACTCCTCGTTCAGCTACCTGTGGAGTACCTTGCACTGCATCTCCAACTCTCTCTTCAGCTTCAGTGGTAGTAATTGGGGGTACCAGGTTCCTCTTGTGAAGTGGACGAAGATGTTGCAGTGTCTTCACCCGCTTTCTTCATCTGACTTATCATGTCAGGTTTTCCATTTGAGACATCAGAAATTTCTCCAAGAATCAAGAGTGGTTCATTGTCTTGATCATTACTGTCTCCTTTCTTGTTCGAAGAAGGTGTCTCATTGAATATCACATGAACGCTTTCTTCCAAACATTGTGTCCTTTTGTTGTAGACTTTGTAAGATTTGATTTGGGAAGAATATCCCAAAAAGATTCCTTCATCACTTTTTGCATCAAAATTCCCATGCTGGTCCTTCCCGTTGTTGAGAACGTAAAATTTTCATCCAAAGGTTCTTAGATGAGTTGTCTTTGGCTTTCTTCCATTGAGTAGCTCATAAGGGGTTTTGTTCAAGAGGGACCTGATCATGCACCTGTTCACCAAATAGCACGCAGTGTTTATTGCTTCTGCGAAAAATGTTTTAGGAATTCCACTGTCAATAAGCCTTGTTCGTGCTATGTCTTCTAGTGTTCTGTTCTTCCTCTCAACAACACCATTTTGTTGTGGAGTCCTTGGGACTGAGAAGTTATGAGTGATCCCATTTTCAATTACAAAATTCATCAAATTTGGCGTTGTCGAATTCTATCCCGTGGTCAGATCTGATGCAAGCTACCTTCAATTCCATCTTCACTTGGATTTTCTTAACAAAGGCCACAAATACTTCAAATGTCTCATCTTTTGTTCTAAGAAATAGTGTCCAAGTGAATCTTGAATAGTTGTCTACAATCATAAAAATATACTTTTTTCCACCTCTGCTTGGTATTCTCATAGGGCCACACAGATCCATGTGAAGGAGTTCGAGGGGTTTTGATGTGATAACATCCTTCTTTGGCTTAAAGGATGATTTCACATGTTTTCCTCTAGCATATGCATCACATACTTTGTGCTCCTTGAATTTTGAATTTGGCAGACCACGAACCAGGTCCTTCTTTATCAATTTATTCAGAAGTGAGAAGCTTGCATACCTCAATCTTCTATGCATCATCATCAACTGCCTTCAAGAAAATCATATCACCAACTTCCAGAGATTCAAAGTCAGCAACATAGATGTTCTTGTACCTTTTGGCTACTAGAACCACTTCCCTAGTTACCAGACTAGTAATTGTGCACACTTTAGACAAGAACTCTACTTTGTTCCCTTTATCAAAGATTTGGGAGACACTCAAGAGACTGTACTTCAACCCATCTACATAGTACACATTCTCGATTAAGTGCAAAAGAGACATTGCAACCTGTCCAACACCGGGAATATATCCCTTTTTTCCATTGCCAAAGGATACATCCCCTTCTTGCAGGGCTTTCAGTGAGAGAAAATCCATCGTGTTCCCAGTCATGTGCTTTGAGCATCCACTATCCATGATCCATTGTAGTCCTGTTCCTATCACTAGTCCATGCACATATATATTACGGGTTAGATTTAAGAACCCAAACAAGTTTGGGTCCCTTGTAACGAGGAAAAGGGTGGATAAGAGATTTTCTAGTCCATGTAGGCATGAAACGAGTTTTTCTAGTGGAACCTGGTCCCCTTTTAGTAGTCACGTTTTCTAAACAGATTGAACCCTGGCAGGGCAATTTTCTTTGAAGTGCCCATTGTTCCCACTATGGGTATAAAGCTAGTTATCTGGAACAATGACGTACTTGATGTGAGGGTTGTAAGGAATTTTATCCTTTTGGAACCCAATCCCCTGCCTGTTTCCACTATTGTTAAAGTACATGGAAGTGACAACATCTGTAGACCATGTCCACTTAAGAGACTTTTCGAGATCAATTTTTAGTTTCACCAATTCAGCTTGAAGCTGCCTATTTTTTTCGAGTTCACGACATAGAATAGTTTTCACATCATTTAATTCCTTTTCAATATTTATGTGTGCCTCATTAGCTACTTCCTTCCCTTTATCAATACTCACAGGCCTATGTTCTGTTTTGAGTCCCTTAGTGGTTTCTTCTAGGTCTGTGATTACCACCAAAAGGTCATCCATTTCTTGTTCAATCGAAGCATTTTTTTCTGCTAGATTGTTCTTTTCTTTGCTCAGGTTCTCTATGGTTTCCTTCAGGTCAACAACCACTACTGTCATGTCATCTCTTTCTTTCCCTACGCTATTTATTTTTCCATTTAGAGATTCTTTTTCTTTTTTCAAGATTGCCTATGGTCTCCTTCAAATCAACCACACAGACCACTAGATCATCACTAGATTGCTCAGCCTCTCCTAACTATATGGTCAAGGCATCCTTATCATCAACTAAACTATAGTATGCATCAATTAGAATATTTGATAATTACATTAATTTCTTAGAAGAGTAGGACTTCAGATTGGGCCATTAGTGAAAACAATGAATCATATTCCTCATCATAGTCATCCTCTTCATCATCATCAGATTGAGCCATTAGTGAAAACAATGAATCATACTCCTTTGCTTCATTTTCCACTTCCATCATGGAACTGTTTCATACGTCTGGTTCCTCTTTTAATTCACTGGAGGAGTCTCCCCATGCAGCAAGGGCTTGCTTCACAACATTGTCAGCTGTATTTTTTTGGCTGAATCGTTTGTCAGGAACCGGGTTCCTTTTTGCAGTCTTGTCAGAGTTGTGTTTGTAGGGCTCTTGCTTCAAAAGTAGACAGTCTTTGATGAAGTGCCCTGGCTTTCCACACTTGTGACATAGATCATAGTTCCTTGGTTTACTTGAGTTGCCTCTCCTCGGCATGCCACCATTTCTTCGAACCATCTTTTGGAATCTTTTAGTGAGATAGGCCATGTCACTATCTTCTTCACTTGAGTCGTTGTTTTCAGCCTTGAGCACCAGGTTCTTCTCCTTCTTTGGTTCTCTTCTTTCACTGTCTTTCTTTCTCTTCATCTCATACGTCTTCAGATTTCCAATCCGCTCGTCCATGGTTAGAGTTTGTAGATCTTTGGCTTCAGTAATGGAGTTCACCTTGCTCTCCCAAGAGCCAGGTAAAACACTGAGAACCTTCCGTACCAGCTTGTTTCTAGGAATTATATCTCCCAATGAGTGAAGCTCATTTATGATAAATGTGAATCTAGTGTGCATGTCTTGTATAGACTCATCATCTTTCATCCTAAATAGCTCATACTCAATGGTGAGCATGTCAATCTTGGACTGTTTAACCTAAGTAGTTCCTTCATGTGCCGTTTGCAATGCTTCCCATATCTCCTTGGCAGATTGACAAGCTGAGATTCTATTGTACTCATCAGGTCCGATACCACATACCAAGATCTTCTTGGCACTAAAGTTTTTCTCTACAGTTTTTCTGTCAATGTCGTTGTATTCTTTTCTGGTTTTGGGCACCATCACACCAGGTTCTCCAAACTTCTTCATGGTAACATGTGAACCATCACAAATGACGTTCCACAGCTCGGAGTCTTCTGCCATTATAAAATCATGCATACAAGTCTTCCACCATCCGTAATACTGACCATTGAATCTTGGAGGTCTGTAGGTTGATTGTCCTCCTTCAAAGTTAGGTGGAGCAACCATTTGAGATCCTTTCTAGGTGTTAACCTTTTTGAAAGAACCTACTATGATACCAATTGATAGTTTATATGAGTCCACCAACTGTATAGAGACCTGGTCATATATCAGTTCCCTCAATGTTAACTACTAGAGACAATATGTAAATGAGACACATAATTTTTACGTGGAAAAATCCCAACTCAAGGGGACAAAAATCACGACCTACACTGGTAGGATTTCAACTTCAATAACTTGTAACTCGACTATTAAAAGTCGCCTTGTAATGACTCTATTACAAAGACTTCAATCATACTAACTTGTAATACACTTATCACAAGCCACTTTGTCACTCACTAGTTACAAAGACTTTGACCTACGACTAACTCTAGTCACAACACAAACTCAGATGGTTTATGATTTGAGCTTCCTAAAATGAAGCTTCTAAGAAAGAAAGATAGGAGTTACAATAAAGAAAAAAATACAAGATTACAACTCAACTAAGGACACACATAGACTCGTAGTGGAACAGGTCCGTAGTGGAGTTATCTTATTGTTCTTGACACATTTGAGACTTCAATGCAAGTTCAGATCTTCAATGCTTGATAGAATATTAGTAAATGCTCAAGTGAACATCTTGTTTGACTTACACCATACTATTATACTTCAAAGACATCCCAAGGATGATGTCTATTCTTAGTTGGTACACACTTCTTCCAATGGGAAGTGACTGCTACACTGTTTCTGCACTGAAGCATGCACAATTGCAAGCAGTCACTTTCTGCAACTGCTTTCCAGTTGTGGAGTTGATTTGTACTTCTGCCAGGGGAACATCAAGGGATCATGTCCCTAAACTATTTCTTGTGAATCCAAAAGTATAGTGCCCAGATTACTTTGAGTCCGTTGCTAAATGATTGTACCAGGCATGCATCAGGTCCTTTATCTTGTTCTATACAAAACATTTGTTAGATCATCAAAATATATGACTAAGAGATCTTAAACTCATAAAAAATCTTTCTATCTTAAGTTCCTATTTATTCTTAAATTTTATTGTGTGTGGAACTACTCTCTATTATTGTGCGAGGGCACTTGATTCACGAAAGAAAGGTAATGTCGTTGACTTCTGTGTTAGAGTAAGTGAGCGGGTTATAGATAATGCATGGTTCTTTTGAGTGAAATCTTGAGGCGAGGATGTTACGATATTGTGCTTAATCTATTTTAATTATTCTTGGTGTTATGACTTAGGACAGGTGTTTAAAAAGATCATGTTTATATAATGTGTAGTTTTATTGCTCAAGGACGAGCAATGGTTTAGCTGCTTATTGCACTCTAATTTGCTGCACTTTACTTGTATCGAGATTTAATTGGTCGTGCTTCGCATCTATTGTGTTTTATTCCTTGTAGGAGTGATTCTGAGTTATGCAGATATTGCAGAGCTAACTCAAGCTATTTAGAGATTTGAAGTCAGAGTTAGAGCCCAAAGGATTATGCCGTGATTGTATGCGGGGGTCAAGGACAAAGTATGGACATAAAAAATCGAAGTTTGATATGTACTCTGAGAAAACCCCACTGCCGTGGCACGTGGGGCGGCGTGTGGGGCACCGTGACTGCTTATTTCCTTATTCTTGACAGATGTTGAGCTCTTTGGATTTCCCTACTAAGGCACTGCTTTGTGCGTCGCCCCATGTGGCGCGTCTGTGTATTTTTTATAGAACAAATATCCTATTTCAGCTAGGAAAAGGTGATTTCCCTAGGCCCCACCCTATTTGGTGTAAATACAAGGAAAAGTCTTATTTTGTGGATTTTTGATATATTTTAGACCTAAGGAGTAGTTGGAAGAACACGAGCACAAGGATATGATCATTGCTTCCTCACTCAAGACTCGAGTTTGGATCATTTTTTGTTTTCCTATACTTTAACTATATTTGTGATAAATTGCTCCATGGCTATGAAGTAATTCCCTTTAGGGTTTGATGGATTTGGTGTATTGATATTTGTTTGTGGATTATAATTCTAATTATATGTATTGAAGCATTTTTGGATGATTTAATTGTTGCATCTATATTCACTTGTTCATGTGATTGAGAGAGAGACATAGCTTGTGATATCTTCGCATTATATTGTTGGTTGAGTTCATTAATTCTTCTTAGTGATCAAAAGAGGCTAGTCGAATCATTGATTAAACCTAGTTAGGAGGATAATCGAGCGAGGTTCTCCTAAAGATCAATCTACTACGCTTTCTTGCATATCATCACCGAGCTTAAATTGGTTCATCTCGTGAGGTTTAGACTTAATTGAGAGAGGCATTTCTACTAAATGTTTGAACTAATAATTGAGTGAATTTGAGAGACTTGATTGAAAGTTAGAAGTGAATTATCTGTAGTTAAATTCTGAACAATTATCTTGCACCTATCTTTCTTTTCCACTGATAATATTCTTTGCTTCTTGCTTATTTGTCACTAGTCAATAGCTTTAGATTATTAGTTAATTTTAGTTAGAAAGCATATAAATCTTAATTGTTGATCATTTTGAATACCAATCAAGCTAGAAACTACAAGAGTGTTGTTTAAATCCAATCCATGTGAAAACAATATTATATTATACTATATTCGAATGACGAGCATATTTAAGTGTGTATTTTGCGCTCATCGAGTATGATAGCGAATCTGTCATACCACCCTTTGTCACGGTCATCTTTTGTATACATCAAGGCTCTCTTCCTCGGTTAGAAGCTGAGAGAAGACCAAACTAGAAAATCTTTGGAGAATAGAGATGAAGAAGATGTTGAAGGGATACGTCAACCTTGGACGAATTTGACAAGAATCAAAGACAAGACACCAATCTCCAAATGACGGGGCCAACATGTTCTAGGCAAACACTAAAGTGGCAATAAACCATGATGACTGAGTCAACTGGAGAATTGAAGCCTAAGGTGAACGGGTAAGTGTATACGATGGAGAAACTAACCTCATAATTGGTATTTTGTTTTCGTTCCAAGACTATGTGAACACCGACATGATAACCAAGCGGCATTCCTATCGGACAAAATGAATATGCTCCAGTATAATAAGAGAAAAATATTATCCATGTGGGAATTCATGTTTCCTAACTGCCCAAGAGTCTTATCCCACAAATTGCTGGTCGCACCAAAATCTAGTTTCCGGGGGAGGATATTTTGAACAGTTGGTTAACTTTCATACTCGATCCTTTTACCTTTGAATGAATTCTGGGATTTTCCCTCCTTTGGTTCTTGAGGAAATAACCTCTACCGGAGATTCACTGATAAAGGGACTTAAGAGTGTTGGGGGTTTCAACGACTACTAGTTAAGATTTTTGGAATCCATGACCCGGGGATAATTTTATGACCAAGCAAAAATCCCAAAGGCACTTGCAAAGGTTGTAATAAAATAAGTCAAAAAAGGGAAAGGGAAATACCGCCATATTTAGGCAGGTGATGGACCCCGTGAGCTCATCAATACAAAATCATCGATCTAGAATGACTCAATTAGGGATGCAATTGTCATTGTTTCAAAACCACTGACTATAAAAATGCCAATTAAGGACTACCACGTTATTCAAACCATAAAGGACGACTCCATGACTCACTTTAATCACAGTTCATGTCGCTTCAATTTCAGAATACGAGGATTAGATGAGATCTCCCTTCCTGCCAATTATAGAAATTAATAATGATCCTCCTCCCGCCAAAGATCATCAACTTCCCAAATATTTCTCGAAAAATATCCGGCAAGTGGGGGGTCTATCTCTATTGATAAAAAATGAACATAACATGTGTACCGTTTAAAAAAAGGACATGCGGTAGGAACTATTCAACCAACTTCTGAAACAATAAGAATAAAAACCGTAAGGTCATGAAATCGACAGTCAGAAGACTCCTCGCAAGAAGGTTGTTTTTCCGGGAATTAATATATGATATAGGAGTTTATGGAAAACAAATAAAACAGGTCAATACAGGGGCATATGTACATGCTAATTTTAAGTTCTCAATGTAAAGACCCGTAAAAATTTCTTGCTTAAAATAATGCCTGAATAAGTCCCCGAGTTGTTATCTCTGTGGAGATTCTTAAAACGGACCTTGATTTTTGTAAAAGTACCCCGGGATTTGAAAGAACTTAATTTTTCCAGAAATTTGGGTGTTATGCGACGCCCTATGCGATCGAATAACGTGTATGTGGACCGCATAGTGGTCGCATACACGGGTAGATCACTGCCCAGCTGAAGGGGTGTTATGCGACGCACAATGCGATCGCATAACGTGTATGCGGACCGCATAGTGGTCGCATACATGGGCAGAATGTTTCCAAATTTTGGCTCACCTGGGGGCCATTTTGCAGTCCAATATGCGGACCGCATGTCAGGAATGCGATCGCATTCCTGACCGCATTTTCGACACGGTCTTTTAATTTTCTAAATTTGTATACCCGACCCCAGTTTCAATTAACCCCTGCCCCCTTTCATTTTGACTAGTTTCTGAACATAATAGAGAGAAGTAAGAGTGGGTTCTAGAGAGAGAAGTCCTCATCTTCCCCAAATTGGTCCTCCATATCTACCCAGGCTTGGAAGTTTATCAAGTGGTAGTCATCTTCTTTATCATAAGAGGTAAGCATTCACCCTATTTTCTCAAATTCCGGGGATTTAACTAAGAATAAAACACACATAGGTTGGTTCTTGGGGATGAAAAGTTGGGACCTTGCATGCATGTGAATAATCTTCCATAACCTAGCAAAGGGAAGCAAGTAGAGTAATCTTTCACTAAAAAGGGTTTAGTCAATCTAAGGGATCACATAGTGTTTGATAAAACGCTCAAATGAACTCGAGACTCCTAATTCTAAGGTAAATATGTTGCATTGTGAACTAGATTGACGGTGCTAGGCGGTTCGGTGAATTGCAATAGAAATTAAAAAGGGAAACTCGACTCCAGGTATGTATGGCTAACTTTAATCTTTGTAAAATCACTTGTGGTGTTCGAGCATACGGTACGTGTATTGTTATGAATATGTGTAACTAGTTGTCCGAATTATGTTGAAGCGTGAAGTGTATTACTTGTCTGTCTTTAGTTGATCACCACACTACCATGCTATGTAAAATGGTGCTAGGAGGATAATGAATCCGAGAGTATGAATGTATATGCTAAAGGTTATGTAAAGAAACTGTATCCTTATTGCTGAAATCTTCTGTGATTGAACTGTGATTTGCCATCATTGATATAAGATGTGAATGCTTGGTGGGATCAGGTTGCACGCCGCAACAGGGGAGATAAGGGTGAGAGGTGAGAAGTGATAAGGGTGTGATTGTGATTGTCGGGTGGGATCGGGTTGCACGCCGCAACAGTTGTCAGGTGGGATCGGGTTGCGCGCCGCAACTGTTGTCAGGTGGGATCGGGTTACACGCCGTAACGGAAACACAACAAATGATTGTGATTGTCAGGTGGGATCGGGTTGCGCGCCGCAACAGAAGAAATAAGGGTGAATTGTGAGAAGGGACAAGGGTGGAATTGAGATTGTGATTATGGTGAAGTGAAAATTGTGGAACTTCCATTATGTGTCTTTCTATGTCTTGTGAGGTGATTGTGTGACTCTCTATCTGTCTCCTTCCTGTGCATTATTGAGTTTACTTAGAGTAAAGTTTGTTCATACATACGAGTACAATTCAAATGTACGGACGTCCCTTTTGACGAGGGCGCTACATTCTTGTGATGATTGTAGGTGGTTCTATAGCAGGTACTCCAGCCCACCGACAGTAGTGCCTCCTCTACGTCCTATCAGCTGATTTGGTGAGCCCCTCTCCTCTCGGGGCCTAGTGTGGTTCATGCCACCTTTTCTTCCGAATTTTTATTTTGGTACTTGTGTAAGGTATAGCCGGAGCCTTGTTACTANACCACGTAAAGAAAACTGTGTGTTACGTATATTTTGTAAGTATTGTACTACATGTTGGTAATGGCAGAATTCTATGGTTTAATTTCAAATTGTAAGAATGCGTCTTAATTGTAACTGAATAA
The DNA here is from genome assembly GCA_005239495.1 of Nicotiana undulata. Classification (NCBI taxonomy): domain Eukaryota; kingdom Viridiplantae; phylum Streptophyta; class Magnoliopsida; order Solanales; family Solanaceae; genus Nicotiana; species Nicotiana undulata. The sequence goes on along the minus strand of ML248331.1, from coordinate 2,000 downwards.
TGTACATCGGAAATTTCGGGGTAATACGTGGGAAGGAAAAAGAAATCCAGGTCCGCTTGACTGGGGCTACCCGGTCGAGTGCCGGTCGTGTCCCTTGGTTTTGGGGCGTGACAAACTTGGTATCAGAGCCTAAGGTTTTAAAAGAGTCCTAGGATGTCTCGAAGCCGTGTCTAGTAGAGCCTTTCTTATCGGTGTGTTATCGACCACATCTATAATTAGGGGGCTACACGGACATTTAGGAAATTACTCTTTTCATTGTTATTCTATATCGTGCGGTGAAGTGGAGAGTGAAAATGTCCTTGTCTAATTCGTGTTTTGTTCCGAAATTTTTTCCAGTTATGGCACCAAAGAAGAGAGATCGACTCGGTCTTGAGGCTAATGCCACCCCAAGTGTGGTTGTGAATCATGCACCTGGTAGTGCGGGTGAGAGTGACTCCCCGGCCTTGAATTTTCCAAACCCTTCTATTCCGGACAAAGCATTCATATTCCTGCGGCGGTGGAGGGTGCTGCAATCCCTCTCGCTGATATTCTTGATCCCTCTACGGTTCCAGCTTCCGGTCCCGGTACGTCCGAGGGGGACCTAAGAGGAGATATTCATATGTTAACTCAGTTGGTGGACGCTCAGGCCCAAAGATCTCATGCTACCCCTGCGTCCTCCTGCAGACAGGGAGATTCCGCCGGCTCCAGAGTCAACCAGTTTCTGCGGTTGGCCCCTCCAGAGTTCTCAGGTACGGATCCAGAGGCCGATCCACAGGATTTTCTTGATGAGATGTGCAAGACCCTTCGGGTGATGAAGGCTACAGGGACAGAGGGGGTTGAGTTAGCTTCGTACAGACTGAGAGCAGCAGCATATTCTTGGTTCGAGATGTGGGAGGGTTCCCGTGGAGAGGGAAGTCCTCTGGCTAGATGGAGCGAGTTTGTGGATGCGTTCATGGATAACTTTTTGCCTGCCGAGACTGTGGCAGCCCGTGCTACTGAGTTTGAGGTCCTCAAGCAGGGCAGTATGAGTGTTTGGGAATACCAAATAGAGTTCGTAAGGTTGTCCAAGTATGCTACCCAGTTGGTGTCGACCATGGATGCTCGAGTTTGACGATTTGTTCAGGGTCTCAGTCCTTTGGTCGTGAATGAAGGCTGCTATAGCAGCTTTGCACTCTGACATGAATTATGGGAAGATTGTGGGATTCTCCCACGCTACGGAGGCTAGAAAGTTGAAGATACGGGCAGACAGAGAGAGTAGCAGTAGGGCCCGGTCGGTGGGTCACTCGGGGAGCGCAGTTCCAGGGGGAGACCAGTTCAGGGAGGGGACCATGAGGTTCATCCCAGTTTTATGCACAGTCTTCAACCAGTGCACCGCCATCCGTGCACCGTTATCAACCGAATAGCCATTGGAGATCAGGATCCGACAGCAGGAGACCCCATCAGTCAGGTCATCCCGGAGGAAGGTTCCATCAGGAGGGGAGGGTTCTGTGCCCTCAGTGCGGAGGGTTCCATATTGAGGCTTGTTATTTGGATCGCTCGATATGCTACAGGTGTGGGGTGAGGGGTCATTTTCAGCGGGATTGCCGTGCGCCCAGCCAAGGCATGGGTAGGCGGTTTGCCCAGTCATCCAGTTCTTCAACCGCCACATCTTCAGTGCGTCCTCCAACTCCAGCAGGACGTGGTGTAATTAGGGGTGGGGCTCGTGGTAGAGGCGGACCCAGCCTATTCTATGCTTTGAGTGGTCGCCAGAACGCGGAGGCCTCTCCAGATGTTGTCACAGGTATTCTGAATGTTCAAGAACTTGATTGCTATGCTCTTATTGATCTGGGGTCCTCCTTGTCCTATGTTACCCCGTTTATTGCTTCAAGTTTTGGGATAGAACCCGAACAGCTTCATGAGCCGTTCTCTGTATCAACTCCGGTTGGTGATTCATTACAGCAGCGAAAGTCTATAAGAATTGTTGTCACGGTATGTGGTCGCGTTACCACGGCCGATCTTATTGAGCTTGAGATGGTAGATTT
>ML248327.1:0-88465 GCA_005239495.1 Nicotiana undulata | reverse complement strand
TGTCTTCTTTCTGGGATTGGTTCATCTGTCATTCCTTCTTGATCCTCCTCTACTTCAGATATTCTTGGAGTCTCTAGAAGTTTGGAAAATGGTAAAGTCATAAATGAAAAGTTTTAGATCATTGAGGCATCCTTAATAAACATGAATTCGTGCATATATTTCATGGCTTTATAGACAATTGAAGCTAAAGACTTTACCTGCAGTTCAGGTCATGATACGATTTTGCCTGAAACAAAAGCCTATGATCTTCAGCAATAAAAGGTAACATCAGTTTCTCATATGAGTATTGAGATCCCTCCTTCTAAATTGAACACCAACTTGGCTGCATACGATGGTAAGTTTAATAAATTAACTTTTTGAACATTTCGCAACACGGAGCAAGTTCAGAGAAATATAAAAGAGGAATTTATGATAGTAACTAATGGATGTATCGGTATGCATTTGCAGATTAAAAGACGAAGACGAAACGGACAAATTTTTACCATTAATTACTTGATTTTACAATGTAAAAGGTCACTTTATTACGGATGCATCAATGACGAACAATGTATGCCTTGAGCAGGTCCAGACCTCTAATGGAGTATTGTTTTGTTATCGTATATGCTAGGAGTTCAAGGAATATAAAAATCATATCACACGAATTTGATCCAATAAGAAAATAATAAGGGAAAAAGTGAAGCGGGATGTTGTGATCAGTAGCTGGCCGGAGGGATTTTCTGGTGAGATTTCTCTTCATCGTACTTACTAAAGGATATGGAAGGACATTCCTTTTCTTTTTTACAGAGAAGACTTTTTCTCCAACATGGATTTCCAACTCAGCAAAAAAGTATTATTTTATATGAGTTTATAAGTGATGTGGAGTCTGTTCGTGGGGAGGGGCAAAAGTGAACCACTTTATTAATGGCGAGGAAATTTTGTACCCAAATACAAACGAAGGGCATAATTGCTCTATTAGTTCAGGGACATATGTGGCCCTTTTACGGAAGATAATCTCTAGAGCCTTTTTAAAAGCTTTTTGACTGATTTCTTTTTATGTTCCTATATTGAACAATTTTCTGTATAATTTCTGTCATCGCTTAATTCTTAATATATACTATTTGAATGATACTCTAGCCTCATTTCATTTCATTTGTGCAGTATTTGTGAATGGAAAGATTTGTAAAGACCCAAAGCTTGCAAAAGCAGATGATTTCTTTGCTTCAGGTCTTAATGTTGTGGATGTAAATACAATGCCTGGATTCAACACTCTTGCTATTTCTGTAGTTCGTGTTGACATGGAACCACAAGGTCTATTCCCACTTCACACGCAGTGGAGAAGCTAGGAATTTCATTTAGGGTGTTCAAACTTGAAATAATTAAAAAAAAATTCCCGATAAAGGGTGTTTAATATACGTTATATACCATTAAAATCTAATATTCTAATTTTTCGACGAAAAATGGTCAGTTGACCACCCTTAGGGCTATGTACCTTCGCCCCTGTTCACATGCACCCTCGAGCTACTGAGCTCATAACTATGTTGGATGGTACTATGTATGCTGGATATCTTGTTCCTGATGCTCAGAACATCTTTAAGAGTTGTCTCTTCTCCAAAATCTTGAATCCTGGTGATGTGTTTGCGATCCCACAGGGTCTTAAGTGAGTCACTCCTCCAAAAACTAATAAAATTGCTGAACTTTACCTTCTATAAAGGCAACCTCCATATAAAGGTGATTTTGTTATATTATGGTAAAATTCTGTGAGATAGTCTTTAACAATAGATAAATTTGTGACTTTACTACTCTATTGAATAAAAGTTAAGTTACTATAGTATGACAAAAAATAATTGTATTGAAGAGAAGAAGCCCTATGATTTGAGTCAGCTACAGCTAAATGATGAAGTTCATAATGAAGAAGAAGAGAAGGGAATGTCTCTAGGGTTTCCGACAAGAATGAAGGCTTCAGATTTTTCTAGGAATGAAAATGATATATTTACACAAAAGGACTCAACCCATGGACTAATCTCAACCGTTGACATAAACTTGATCAATTAAATCCTAGTCGTCCAGATTAATATAGCTGTATAACAACTTTGGATTCTAGAATAAGCCCACATGTGTGAGGCATGTAAACACACATTGTAAAGAATAAAAGTTAGTTATTAGATAACCAATAGCAATTAGACAAGTGTATAAGAATCATTTCTGTTTTCTTTATTTTTACACAGATATACTTGTATATATACAACTTCAACTGAATGACAAAATATACAGAGAAAATTCCCTACATCATTTTTCTGATTTTACAAACTTTCATGGTATCAGAGCATTGAAGCTCAATTCACTATAGAATCATCTACATCTTCTGTGAATCTCTCTTCATCATGCATGATACAGAAACTTCTGATGCATCCGTCGTTCAGACTGCAGCTGGAAACGCAGTCACCGTCGACCCATACCACCATTATTTTCTTCATTCTTCATATGCACCAGGCATGACCCTTGTCAACACAGCCTTCAATGGGAGAGGTTTTCAGGGATGGAAAAGATTTGTCCTCATAGCGCTTTCAGCAAAGAATAATTAAGATTCATTAATGGATCATGTCCTCCTCTTGTCATCACTTTCAAAGATTTTTAGCCATGGAGTAGGGGCAATGATATGGTTACCTCATGGTTGTTAAACTCTCTATCCAATGACATTGGGGATAGTGTGATTTACTCCAAATCTGCCAAGGATCTCTGGACCAGCCTTGAGCACAGGTTTGGTCAGTCAAATGGTGCTAAATTATACCACCTGCGCAAGACTATCATGATTAGTTCAAGGCACTAGTGATATAGCAAGTTATTTCACAAAACTCAAGCATTTGTGGGATGAGTTAGACTCTCTTAATTGTGGTGTTAAATGTTTGTGCACCAGTGTGTGTGAGGGGAAACATAAATTGGAAAAATCACTGGAGGATGAAAGGTTCATCTAATTTCTTATGGGTCTAAGTGATATTTATAGACATGCAAGGGGAAACATCTTGATGATGAAACCTCTTCCCAATATCAATCATGCTTACTCTCGTGTTACAAGATGAGAATCAGAGGGAAATCTACACTAATCCTCTCATATCCTCTGAATCCTCATCTATCACGGTAGGATATCAAGCAAACCTAACTGGTTAGAATACTTGTCAACAGAGAAACAATAACAAGCAAGGACCAAGGAACTACGGACAATTTCAAAAACCCAACAACACCTAGAAGGGAACAAATCCAACACAAAGGAACATTGCTTTCAGAGAAAAGAAGAACAAATTCAATCCTAATGCTTCATGCACCTACTGCAAAAAGGCGGGACACTTAGTCAATGATTGCTACAGAATCATAGGTTTTGCCTGAGGATTTTGAGTTCACTAATGGTAAAGGAAATCAGTTTCAAGCTAGAGGCAATGGGGTTTTCACAGGTGAATAGATAGATGATGCAAATAGTGGATACAATGAAGGTTTGAACCATCATCTCTCTAAGGAGAAATTCTCACAATTAGTTCAGTTGATCAAGCAGGTTAAAACCACAGAAACAACAAGCACTAGTTCAGAGATCAATGTCAATGCTGTAGCTGGTACTATTATCAAATATACTGAATCTTGTTTTTCAGTCTTTAACACTACTACTTGGATCATTGACTCAGGGGCATCAGAACATATGTGTTTTGATTCAAGTGTTTTTCTATCTCTATGCCCTCTTCCTGTTCCTCTACATATCAACCTTACTAATTCTTTTAAACTAACTATCACTCATACAGGAAGAGTTTCTATTTCCCCTGATTTTATTTTAAACAATGTTCTCCATGAACCTAGTTTTAGATACAATCTTTTATCAGTCAATAGATTTTGTATACAGTTTCACTCTATAATTACTCTTAGCTCTAATCAATGTCTCTTGCAGGCCCCTTTAATAAAGAGACCCCAAGTTTTTTGTGAAGCAAAAGAAGGACTCTATCTGTTGGAGCCTAATACTATTAGGAATAGTTCACAAAAAAATGTAGTTTTAGTTTCTGAATCAAATGATGTCAATTCTATTTCAGTTTATTTTCCTTTTTCTCCATCGGCACTTTCCAATGTAACATTGTGGCACAACATATTAGGGCATTTCCCTTTTTCATCAATGAAACAACTTGGTTTTATCTCTTTTCCTTTTAATTCAAAATGTTTCTGTGATGTCTGCCCTAAAGCTAAGCAAACTTGACTGCCTTTTCCTTTGAGTCAAATCAAATCTAAAAGAGCATTTGAATTAATTCATGTTAATGTTTGGGGGCCCTACAAGGTGCCTACTTATAATGGTTTCAAATATTTTCTCACGGTGGTAGATGATTACAGCATAGGTACTTGGACATTTCTCCTAAGTACCAAGAGTAATGCATTCCCAGTTTTGAAGAATTTTTTCACTATGGTTGAAAGGCAGTTTGGGGTTAAGGTTCAAAAAAAATGAGAACAGATAATGCATTTGAGCTTAGAAGGGTTCCTAGGAGGCAGCTTTCCTTAGTTTTCAAGGGATACTCCATCAAACTTCCTATGTATCAACTCATCAATAGAATGAAGTTGTTAAAAGGAAACACAGACATCTTTTGGAAATAGCTATAGCCTTGCTTTTTCAATCTAAAGTTCCTATTCCTTATTGCGGAGAGTGTTTATTAACTGCCACTTATTAAATTAACAGGCTCTCCTATAAGGTTCTTCATGGGAAGACACCTTATTCTATTTTGTTCCATCAGTCACCTTCCTATAAATTTCTCAGAAAACTTTGGGTGCCTTTGTTATGTTTCTACCCTATCCAATGGAAGAACCAAATTTGATCCTAGAGAGAAGGCCTGTGCATTTTTAGGATATCCCTTGGGGTAGAAAGGGTACAAAGTGCTAGAATTGGATACAAAGAATGTCATTGTATCCAGGGATGTGCACTTCTATGAAGATAGATATCCCTTTGCTACAACCAATACCATTCCTGATTCCATTTTCCCTATTCCTTCACCTTCAGACTACTCCTTTCCTATGTCATCACATTCTGCACCACCTAATCCTACAACTCCTTCCTCACCAAGACCTACTCAATCACCTTCACCTTTCATCACTAACTCACCTTCCACAATTCAATTTTCACATTCTCCACCATCTCCTGATATGCCTAGTACTTCAATTTCACCACTCAGAAAATCTACAAGAGTCACTTCCCAGCCTAGTTATCTTAAAGATTATGTCTGCAACAATATATATCTCAGTGAAGTAACTTCTGTTTATGTTTCTCAGCCTTATTAGCCTACTATCTTTTCATTTGGAGCATTATCTGCTGATAATCAGCATGTTCTACAATCAATTTCAAATTTTTTAGAACCTAGCAGTTTTTCACAGGCATCTTCACATCCAGGATGGAGGAAGGCCATGTTTTCATAGATTGAGGCATTGGAAGCTAATAACACCTGGGATGTGGTTCTATTACCAGTTGGTAAGAAAGCCTTACCTTATAAGTGGGTATACAAAGTAAAACACAAATTTGATGGAAGCATATAGAGATTGAAAGCTAGGCTGGTTGTCAAAGGGAATATTCAAAGAGAAGGCATCGACTACACTGAGACATTTTCTCCAGTAGTCAAAATGACTACCATCAAGTGTTTATTGGAAGTAGCTATAAAAAGGGACTGGCCTATTTATCAATTAGATGTTAGTAATGCCTTTTTACATGGGAACCTCCAAGAGGAAGTTGATATGAGGTTCCCAGCTGGTCTAACACCTCCTTCACCTAATCATGTTTCTCTCCTCAAGAAAATCTCTTTATGGTTTAAAGCAAGCTTCAAGACAGTGGTAGGCGGGGCACTAAGCTTCAAGGGGTATTGTTCTTCTCTGAACGATTACTCTCTATTTTTTAAGAATCAAGGGGATTTCATTTCAATTGTCGCAGTTTATGTGGATGATATCCTTATTAGTGGCAATGTTACAACGGAAATTGCTTCCCTAAAGTCATTTTTTCATTCTGAATTCAAGGTCAAAGATTTAGGCAGTTTGCTTTATTTTTTTAGGCATGAAGATTATGCAAGAAAAGCAAGGAATGATAATCTGTCAAAGAAAGTTTACCTTGGATTTGTTGCAGAAATTTAATATCTCAAGTTTGCCTTGTGTTTCTTCTCCTCTTGAGCCATCGTCCAAATTACATGCTAATGAAGGGCCTCTTCGTCCAAATCCTACCATCTACCATCATCTTGTTGGGAAATTAAACTATTTGACCCATACGAGGCCCGATCTCTGCTTTTTTGTGCTCAAGCTTACTTAATTTATGCAAAGTCCTCGTGTTGCTCATTTTGCTGTGCTTTACGAGTCCTCCGCTACCTGCATTCAGACTCTGGGCAGGGCATTCTTCTCAACTCATCTCCTTCGCTAAATCTGGTTGCTTTTTGTGACGCCGACTGGGCTTCTTGCCCGGAGACTAGGCGCTCAGTTAGTGGGTTTTATGTTGCCCTCGGAGGCTCACCTATCTCTTGGAAATCTGAAAAATAGGCCTCTATCTCCTTGTCTTCCGCCGAAGCAGAGTACAAATCTATGCGTCGAGTGGTTGGTGAGCTGACTTGGCTCACCCACCTTCTTGACGACCTCTCTATTTCACCACAGCTGCCCGTTCCTATTCTTTCTGATAGCAAGGCATCCATACACATCGCTCATAATCCCGTCTTCCACGAGTAGACAAAACATGTCCAATTGGACCGCCATTTTGTCCGTCAACAGTTCCTCTCAGGTTTAATCATCCTTTCTTTTGTTCCTTCTTCATCTCAACTTGCTGATCTTTTTACTAAATACCTTTCTGGGTCACCACTCTATTCTGCGCAAGTTGGGGATAATTTCATCACCCTCCACTTGAGGGGGGATGAAGAGAAGAAGCCCATGATTTGAGTCAGCTACAGCTAAATGATGAAGTTCATAATGAAGAAGAAGAGAAGGGAAAGTCTCTAGGGTTTCCGACAAAAACGAAGGCTTCTGATTTTTCTAGGAATCAAAATGATATATTTACACAAAAGGACTCAACCCATGGACTAATCTCAACCGTTGAACATAAACTTGATCAATTAAATTCTAGCGGTCCAGATTAATACAACTGTATAACAACTTTGGATTCTAGAATAAGCCCACACGTGTGAGGCATGTGACACACCTTGTAAAGAATAAAAGTTAGTTATTAGATAGCCAATAGCAATTAGACAAGTGTATAGGAATCATTTATGTTTTCGTTATTTTTACACAAATATACTTGCATATATACAACTTCAGTTGAATGACAAAAATATAGAGAAAATTCCCTACATCATTTTTCTGATTTTACAAACTTTCATGTATAGCTTACTATTACAGTGCGTAAAGTTTCAGTGGTCCCACATTCAATATTATTGCTATCATCGAAGGAGTTCCACGTTAGATCCATATGGAGATGGGAACATTCATTTGCAGGCGAAGATACATTTTGATTATTAGAAATTAGAACAACATGCTACATATTAAATTCGTATTATGTACTTTCTCATTTTAAAATGAGAAAATTACCTGGATTTTCCTTTTTGACAAATGGAAGCAAGACGGCAATAGGATTGACCAGGTCGAACTACAACCAAACCTCTCTATAACATCTTCGATTGTTTCGAATATTTTTGGATGTTATAGCTAAGTGCTGTTATAGAGAACATATATTATAACATGACATGAAATTTGATTCCGAAAAAGCTTGACTTTTATAGCAAAGTGTTATTATATAGGGATAATATTATAGAGAGGTCTGACTGAATAAGTAGTAGACCCTTCTTTGGTTGTTTGGAAAAAAGAGAAAAAGTATAACAAGCCCAAACCAAACAAACTACTAGCTTATTTCCAAAACTAAACTTTGATATAACAATGGGCATGAGCTGGTTAATAGCAACTTTAGCCATTGCTGCTTTCTTTTCATCCCAATTAGTTTATGCCTATGATCTCAACCCTCTACAAGACATATGTGTTGGAGTTCAAGACTCTAACTCTTCTGGTAATTCATCCTTCTATAGTACTCATAAAAGCTTTTTAACTAACTTCTTCTTTAATCTTTTTTCTGTTTTAACAATATGTTATATAATTAATGTTGTTAAAAGTCATATATCGCTTTGTTGCTTAAAACGATGAAGAGATGTGAAGCGAGGGGTTATCACTTTATAGGTGAAGCCACGTGCTTCAAAGAAATGTGTATTGCAAATAATGACACACACGGATCCCGAATGAGAAGGGTCAGTTCTCCGAATTAGCGCGAATGCAGAATTTTTAAGTTATGGATACTCATTTACTTTTAATTTGAAGTTCATGAAGTGAGATGGGTGCTGAGTAATAATTTTGTATGCATCAATAATTCTCTATGTATATAAATAAATAGTGTAGTACTTCAAATGTAATGGGTGCTAAAGCACCTAGACCTATCAATATAGATCCGCCATTGCTCTGAATGATCTCAAATTTGAGGAGTTGGACTAACGTCATCATTATTATAAATTAGATGTCGAATTAGGTTATTCTTAGTGCGAATTGATTTATTATTGTATTTAAATCATATATATTTGGTATTCTTTAATTCTCCATAAATTATGTGCTTCACTAATTCAAAAAGGATACACTTTGCTTCTCGCTTCTAGCCTCGTGAATTTTTCTTTTTTTGCTTTTTTTGCACTTTCACTACTAAAAACTTATTGAGTTTCCTTGTGAAATTCTTTGCTAACTACGAGCGATTTAGCGATAGAGTAATGACGAGGTTCGTAGCTAATTTTTTTTTTTTTTTTTTTTTTTTGTAGTGTTTTCGCTTTTATAAGTGTTAGCTCTTAATCAATGAATAACATACTTAGCTTCATTTTGTTTCACTTATGCAGTTTTCGTGAATGGACAATTTTGCAAAGACCCAAAGCTTGCAAAATCAGATGATTTCTTTGCTTCAGGTCTTAATATAAGAGGAAATACAGCGCTGCCTAAGTGGGGTTATTCTGTGACTAATTTGGATGTAAATACAATGCCTGGACTCAACACTCTTGGTATTTCAATATCTCGTGCTGACTTAGAACCGAAGGGTCTAGTCCCATTTCACACTCATCCTCGAGCTACTGAGCTCATAACTATATTGGAAGGTACTATTTATGCTGGATTTCTTCTCCCTGATTTTCCAAACATTTTTAAGAGTCGTCTCTTCTCGAAAATTTTGAATCCTGGAGATGTATTTGTGATCCCACAAGGTCTTATTCACTTCCTGTATAATGTGGGACACGGAAATGCAACAGTACTCGCTTCTTTCAACAGTCAAAATCCTGGATTCGTCATGATTCCTAATTCAATCTTTGCTTCGGATCCGCCTATTCTCGACGATGTTCTTGTCAAAGGTTTCCAGCTTGATAAGAAAGTGATCAAGCAACTTCGGAAGAAATTCTCCTAGGAGATGCCATTACAGACAGGGGCTCACCTGAACCTATAGTGTCGGCTCAGACCCTGTATATCTTTCCTTCATTAAATATGTACAAATAATAGCTTTTGAACCCATTAAATTAGATGAAATATGATAGAACTTCGAATCTGAACCCATGTAGTTTAAATCATAGATTCGCCTCTGATTAACGATATTATTGTGTGCTGAAAGTTGTGTGTAGCTTTTTTTCTTTTTCTTTTTGATTTCTCACCCGGTATCCGGTACCCACATTGGGGCCCGACTAATTGTGGATTCGCGCCGGGAAGTCCCACGTTGGGGGATAAAGCGCTCCCTAACAAAGGCCGACTCCATACCCAGGGACTCGAACTCGAGACCTTTGGTTAAGAATGAAGGAGTACAATAATAGCTGCTCACAAGCAATGTGGGAATGTATTCGTATACTTTTTCTTTAATTTTACCATTTCCATTAACAAATTCCTATAGCAGATTAACAACTGGGAGGATTCATTATGAATACAGCACTAATAAACTAGTGATTAATAAATAGCAAAGAACTTGACAATTTGATGTGAATTCTTGTAAATAGAAGCTGACATTTTCACTAATTCTCTATCAATCGTGTTGTTATTTGTCAAAAAATGATTAAAGAAACTAGTTGCGAACTTAGACTATAAATGATATATTGATGATCTTAATGTCTATTTTGGGAAACCCCACCTCCCCCAGCTCTTGGGCTCTGGCATAGTAAATGTTAATAAAGAAAATCTCTTCACAAGAGAACGCTAGACCTCTTGGGCTCTGGCGATAGGCGACTTAGAGAAGACACTTGCGAAGCTATTCGATCACTGCCATGGCCAATCCGGCCGGTGGCCAGCCATCGCCTGTGGCTGCGCTGCCACCCCAGCCACCCCCCAACACTGCCAAGCCTCCACAACAACAAAAAACATCCAGAAACCAATGGACTACGTAAAATTTGATACGTTCAAATTACACCTTAAAATAGTGTAACCGATCGATGTCAAATATAGTAACCCAACAAGGTTGGGGTCAAATCCCACAGAGAACAATATGGAGGCGATTAAGAATGCAAGAGAATTATCACTTATCGCGCAATGCCAAACAAATAAGATTTTGGTTTTGAAAATTGTTTATAACTAAATGCGAAAATATAAACTAATCTAGAAAGCAAGCAAAATGATCAATGGCAACAAGTATGTATGCTTCGGGAATTACACTAAAGTAACGATCCAATGTATTTCACGATTTTACAAATATGAGCGAGTTTATGTTAATTAGCCACGGATAATAATTCTTAATTAGCTTTTTCCAAAGACTAACAAGACTTTCTAATTGAATTATTCCTAACCTAATTAAGAGATTAAGCACGTCCGGATTTGGCTACAAGTAGTTCAATCCTATCCCTAGGTAGAATCTATAAAATGAGCGTTAAAGCCTCAAGTTCTTGTTAATTAATCTTTCCCAACCCCAAGTTATCTTCTCCAAAATTAATTCGGAGTTAATGGACGAGTCCTAGGGTTAGCTAATCCCTTTGAAATCATTAAAGAACAAGAATAATTAAAGAAACAACAACTCACTTCATAAATATAATAAAATCATTCAATACATAAGCACAACAAGGTATTTAATCCACACTTTAAATATGTAAATTTCCATAAACAAGATTCAAGTGTTGGAAATAAATACGACACACTTAAATATTCAATACAAAGCAAGGAAATGAAGAAACAAACATAAATGGGTAAGAAAACCTTAACCACAAGAGTGAAATCTTCACAACCCTAGCTTCAAGATTTGTTCTTCTCTCTCAAGAATATATTTACAAAGCTAAAGATATGCCAAAGATGCAGAAAAATGTCTGCTAGGTCGAGTATATGTGAGTTGGGAATGAAAAATGTGATTTTACATCTTTGTCCAGACCTGATGCCCGTTGACCGCACCTGCGGAAGAATCATCACAGGTGCGGTTCCGCAGTGGCGGAATTCCAATCGCAGGTGCGAGTCTTGGTTTCTTGGGCCATTTCCGCAGATGCGGACCAAAGGTCGCACCTGCGGTTTCGCAGGTGCGTGGATGACATCGCATGTGCGGTTGCTATCCAGACTAGCTCTTCTTCGCAGGTGCGGTTCATCCTCCGCAGGTGCGAGGTCGCACAAGCGGCCCAGAGTCCGCAAGTGCGGAATCACTGGAAGTTTTCTGCAATTTTCACCACTTTTTGCTCAACTTCACTCCAATTCAACACCAACCACTTCATGGCATCATTTCCCTGAAATTCGAGCAATCACACACTATAAAGGACCTCAAGTTATCATTGAAGGATGCAAAATCTAACGAAAAAAGGCTAAAATGAGTGGTAAAATCATCACTCATCAACACCCCCAACTTAGAGCTTTTGCTTGTCCTCAAGCAAATCAAAAGTAATCACTCAATGAGGTTTTATCATTTCAAGCACAAGCTATTATTTACAAGTCACATTCTCCAACCAAGAATTATACTTATGGATTTGGTTGGTACTAATAATTAGGCTCAAGTATGCATCTTACCCGAATAACTCCCTCATTTAAAAACGACTTCAAGAAGTGCAAGGGAGTTTCTAAAATAATCAAGTGACAAGAATAAGCCTCAAGAAGTGACTCAACAACACTAGTCTACTACAAATGCTCAACTCGTTCATTTTTTAATATATCAATTTCACCGTTCAATCCTAATTCATGTGCCCTCACAAGAAAGAAAGAAAGTCCCAACTCACAATATTACAATGACAACAACAAGGGACATATTTACAAAAACACTCACACTCACAAAGACTTTCAAGTGTTACAACCAATCATACCATAGGTTTGCCCTTATTTTAATTCATCGCATATTCAAGAACATTCGGTTGGAGATCCCATAAGGGCTTTTTAAGCTTGTAATGTAGGTTTAGGGAAGGGTAGGATACACATTTGGGAAAGTGACTACACCCTCCTTGAACACTACTCACATTTTCCTTTCTTGTTGCACTTTGTTTCTTTTGCACACCACATAGCCTCTTTTGCATTTAGTTACCAACATAGAACTGCTTGAAATACCTCACTAAATCTCTTCAAAGCTCCCATATTTATTTCATACATATCTTTTTTTTTTTGAAGCTTGAATAATTTTCAAATGAATCTTTTGAGGTATATATTCTACACTCAATGTAGAACCTTACCAATCTCCACTTTGACACCAAACCCCCAACTTAGGCTTTTTGCCTCATTCTCAATATTCAAGGAGGGACGGGTTCAAAAGAGGGAATTATTTTGCAAAAGGGAAAGGTTTGTAATGAGGTGACCAAAGAAAAGGTTCAAGGCTCAAATGGGGTAACTAGTGATAATATCTATACAATGGTGGCTCGAAAGGCTAACAGGGTTTCCAAATAACACAAAGAAGGCCTAAGGTCATTTCTCCAACCAAACATAATTATCATTAGCATTGAAAGACTAACCAGGCAAGTTCTAGATGATGGAAGTAAGCACACGATTTATTTATACAAACACTAACACATATGACACATGAATTAATCAAGATGGATCAATTTCATTTTTCTAATAGGAGTTTAGAGCAATATTTTCAAACTAGTGGACAAAGAGTCACTAAAAGAGCCAAAAATTTATCACAAGAATTATCCTTCACCATGCAACTTACTTGTTTTCATTCAGAACTAAAATTCGGAGGGGTATTCTTAGTTCACATTTCACATACAAGAGACTAATTTATTTAGTACCAAATAATCCAAAAGTCTCTTCGTAGCAAATCAAAACTAATTCTCTTAAGAAAGTTGTCATACCATCTATCATAGGGAAAGGTCACCCGGTTCACTTCAAAAATGTTCCTTGGGAAAGAACCGTAGCATGAAGAAAACCCTAGGAGGTATTATTAAGAAGGTAAAAATTAAAGAACAAAGCTACTAGTGAAAAGCTAAAAACTAAAAACAGAAGCAAACTACTAAAGAAAATAAAGGATACAAGAAAAATAAAAATAAACCAATCACACCAAAGTATCCATACATCCACAATAAGCCCGGCAAGAGCACAAAGTATCCATACATAACAAAGAGGCCCGCCAAGGGCACAAAGACAATATCATACAAAAAGTCATACATAGATACAATGTGCAACAGCCACCCCCAACTAAAAATATTGTAGTGTCCCCACTGCATAACATCAAAATAAAAGGGCATAGTTTGAGGGTCTCCCCGAGGTCTGCATCAGACTAGCAGACAGGAGGAGAATGGGCTGGTCAAAGCTGCTGAGAACTCTCGTCATCATCATCATCATCATCTGCACCCTCACGATTAGTCATGAACGAGTAGTCCTCGCTGTCATCAGCATCTGCAACTGGCAGATTCTTGCTCGGCTTCCCCACCTGAAGATTGCCTTGACACCTCTCCATACCTTGACCAGGAGCTTACCTTTCTTTTTATTTTTCTCCTTTTCTTTGTCAAATGACTCCTTTAGGTCAACATGAGACTTGGCCAGGCTGGTGTAGGCGGTGTCAAGCTATGTAAGAGATGCTGACATACTGTCCTGAGTATCAAAATAATGCTGCATCTTAGCGTACTCAGGTGGAGCCTGAGGCTAGGAGGTGGAAGGTCCAGTGCAGAGCTTGGACACTAGGTCCCGCAGGATAGCAAATTGGGAGTTCATCTCCCTAAAAAGACCCTCTGCTACAACAGGCTGTGAGGAGGATCCAGCTCCGGCAGTGGTGGTGTGGTGGTCTTCCTCTTCTTTCTCTTCACTGCTCCACCTTCTCCCTTGACTCTCAGCAGGTGGAAGGGTTTGTCGGCGGACACCCAATGATCAGTGGGGAGCTCCTCGACCTGTGCCCGCTTGCACAGCTCAGTAATCAAAGATGGAAACAATAACCCCGGCCCATCGTCAAGAAAATATTGCCGCATCTCGCTCAGAATGTAATGGCCCGGGTTCACTGGAATGCCATCAATCAGGCAAGCAATGATCAGGGCTCTGGTGTACGAAACATCTGAGACATTCCCACTGGGGGACACCCTGCTGCTCAGTATATATAGCCATATCTTAGCCTCGGCTGTGAGTCTGCTGACTTCAAGCCTTTCCTCTTGTTAGCCCACTGTGGTCTGACACCCTCAGGGTACAATTTGGACACAAGCCATGCCGAGTTTTCGCAGTGATCCTTCTGTAGTACTGGCTCTATTGGGTGGCTTGGAATCCCGAGTGTTGCATTAATTTCTTCTGCCCCGAACCTCACTATTTTCCCTCTGATGATGAGGTGAGGATAATCGAAGTTTGTACGCCTGAGATTGGCGTAAAACTCGCGAATCCATGTCTCATTTGCCTTGCACGGAGTGGGAATGAAGCACGACCACCCAGAGGATACCAACCGATCATAGAAATCCGGGAGCTTTTCGCCCAATTTGTCCTCCTCAATCCCTCTCTCAAGCACCAATTTCTTGGTGAGGAGGTTGTCATAGTACTGGCGTTGACAGTCATCCGACATGGACCGGTAATTATCATAATGTTCCCCAACCTCCTCCTCAATTTCAGAACTGTGTGGAGCATTTTGATGTGCGTTCGGGTCCATTTTTGAGTCAATGTACCTACAAAGAATCAAAACGAAGTTAGTCACGCAGTGGAATCTCGTTAATCATCTTAAAACACTGCAAATAAGCCAAAGATCCAAGTCGAACGGGCCTGGGAGGGCCACGTTGCAAAGTCACTATTTTTGGCAAAACTGGGCAGTTTCCGCACCTGCGGAATTATAACCGCAGGTGCAGTTTTGCACCTTCGGAAAAGTAACACACCTGCGGTCATAGTCTCACCTGCGGATTGCGATTCGCAGGTGCGAAACCGCACTTGTGGAGATTTATTTGCACCTGCGGTCCTCCGTCCCAAAATGCAACTGCCCAAAATTTTTTCTTTCATTTTTAACTTGGGATTTTCTTTTGGCCACTAATCTGTACTCAAGACTTCCAGATTAGTGTACCAAACTTTGTTCTAACTTCATTAACGCTAGAATTAAGGCAGTGTGCACTCAATTTTCATTTATACAATTAATTGAACACATTATGAGCATATAAAGTTTACTCCTTCCTCACACGAATTGGGATCTCAAAACAACCCCACAAGTTGCTGCTTCACTGAAGCCATCACACATTTCCTACTCTCAACCAAATCCTCACTCTAATTCTAACCTAGTTCACAGGCAAACACAATGAAATAAAAACAACCATGGAATGTACACGGCCAATGAAGGCCTGAGAAAATAAAAAAAAAAATAGAGAGGAAGAAAGGAGTGAGGAGTTGAAAATACCTGGGTTTTGAGAATGAAATGGAGAATTTCAGAGGAGATGCACACTGTGTTGGAAGTTTTGAGTGCTTGGGGGATTTTGGGTGCTGGGGAAATATGTTGGGAATGAACACTTACCTGATGAAGTGAACTTAGGGATTTCAAGTACACGATAGTCGCACCTGCGAGTGTATTTCCGCACCTGCGGGTGCGCACGTGTGTGAATGAAGCCACACCTGCGATGGAGGCCGCACCTGCGAGTCATAGACCGCTTCTGCGAAACCGCACCTGTGGAAACCTGACCGCAGGTGCGGAATCCCTGGGCTCAGCAACAAACAATCTGTGGACATTTGCGGTCGCATTTTGATCGTAAATACCACTCTGCTATAGCTTATGTGACATGGGGCATTGCAGAGTTGGTCAGTAGGCTGACCAACTATTTTCTTTGTTTTCTAGCACTGTTTTTTGCCTCTCGGTATCCCCGTCCTGCTCAAATCAACTTCGAAAAATTTGAAACTAGGCAGATTGGTTAGAAAAAATATAATAAGCTATTCTACAAAAGAAATTTTCAAAAATTCCAAAAAATTTGAAAAAACGATGGGTTGCCTCCCACCAAGCGCCGTATCGACGCAAATCACTTTACCACTTTTCTCGCCACTTGGATGATATGAATTGGGCACCTAGCTTGGAATCAAGCTTGTGACCACGGGCGGTGGGGGGTGGTAAATAGATGACCGAGCCAAGCCTTAAATTCTTCATTTTGCACTTCTTGGTTCTCATGTGAGGAATGTCATTTTGTTTTCTTGTTTCCTCAGATTGCAAGATGTATGGTATGAATTTGTCCTCCTCGAAACACTCCATTGATTCATGTAGTTCAACTTCCGTTTTACCACACAATTTCAATGTTGAAAAATGCTTGGAATGTGCCTTCAAACTTCCAACTTGCAAATGTTTTCGGATTTTGACATCCCCGTTTCCCCCCGGATTAGAGTCAACTTTAACCAATTTTTCAATCACCCCGGTTGACTCTAATTCCCTATTTTTCTTGGCATCACTAACACTCATGGAGTCGGTTGGAGGATGTTCAAGTCTTGATTCCTCACTTTCAAGAATGACCTCCGACATGAGCATCATCTTCTCATTTTTAGCATTTGAGAGTTCTTCTTGGTTTTGTGCAAGTGTCAAGCCATTTTGGAGACTATTCTCCAAAAGCTCCTCCTAGGCATTTTTCTCATTGTGTCCTCCCTCAAGTAAACACTTCAACATGAGCTTGAACTCTCCATTTCAACCATGCTCAATTTCCTCCACTTCTTCACCCCTAAAGTTTCCATCACAAAAAGTAGATTCATCATAGTGGGGGCTTGGGAAAGGGACATACAAATATACACAATCATACCAATGACCATTTTGGCAACCACACCTGTCACAAATATTCCACTCATAGGTTTGAGATTGTGTGCACAATCCATCCCCGGGAGAATTTAAACAATTTTGCCCCGAGTGTGGTCCCCCACAATAAGGACGCAGGTCATCAAAGTATGAACAACTACCATCCGACCAATTTTCATTATAAGATGCCATGTTTTTTTTAATGAAAACTTAAGAAAATAAACAAGAAAAATAATTACACAAATATTCACAAGTTTGGATCAAAGCACTTAAACTTACTTCTCAAACAACCTAAATTACGCCAATTGTTCCCCGGCAACGGCGCCAAAATTTGATACGCTCAAATTACACCTTAAAATAGTGTAAGCGATCGATGTCAAATATAGTAACCCAACAAGGTTGGGGTCGAATCCCACAGAGAACAATATGGAGGCGATTAGGAATGCAAGAGAATTATCACTTATCGCGCAATGCCAAACAAATAAGATTTTGGTTTTGAAAATTGTTTATAACTAAATAGAAAATATAAACTAACCTAGAAAGCAAGAAAAATGATCAATGACAACAAGTATGTATGCTTCGGGAATTACACTCAAGTAACGATCCAATGTATTTCACGATTTTACAAATATGAGCGAGTTTATGTTAATTAGCCACGGATAATAATTCTTAATTAGCTTTTTCCAAAGACTAACAAGACTTCCTAATTGAATTATTCCTAACCCAATTAAGAGATTAAGCACGTCCGGATTTGGCTACAAGTAGTTCAATCCTATCCCTAGGCAGAATCTATAAAATGAGGGTTAAAGCCTCAAGTTCTTGTTAATTAATCTTTCCCAACCCCAAATAATCTTTTCCAAAACTAATTCGGAGTTAATGGGCGAGTCCTAGGGTTAGCTAATCCCTTTGGAAACATTAAAGAACAAGAATAATTAAAGAAATAATAACTCACTTCATAAATATAATAAAATCATTCAATACATAAGCACAACAAGGTATTTAATCCACACTTTAAATATGTAAATTTCCATAAACAAGATTCAAGTGTTGGAAATAAGAAATACACACTTAAATATTCAATACAAAGCAAGAAAATGAAGAAACAAACATAAATGGGTAAGAAAACCTTAACCACAAGAGTGAAATCTTCACAACCCAAGTGTGTGTGCAAACCCTAGCTTCAAGACTTGTTCTTCTCTCTCAAGAATATATTTACAAAGCCAAAGATATGCCAAAGATGCAGAAAAATGTCTGCTAGGTCGAGTATATGTGAGTTGGGAATGAAAAATGCGATTTTACATCTTTGTCCAGACCTGATGCCCGTTGACCGCACCTGCGGAAGAATCATCACAGGTGCGGTTCCGCAGGGGCGGAATTCCAATCGTAGGTGTGAGTCTTGGTTTCTTGGGCCATTTCCGCAGATGCGGACCAAAGGTGGCACCTGTGGTTTCGCAGGTGCGTGGATGACATCGCAGGTGCGGTTGCTATCCGGACTAGCTCTTCTTCGCAGGTGCGTGGATGACATCGCAGGTGCGGTTCATCCTCCGCAGGTGCGGAATCACTGCAAGTTTTCTTCAATTTTCACCACTTTTTACTCAACTTCACTCCAATTCAACACCAACCACTTCATGGCATCATTTCCCTGAAATTCGAGCAATCACACACTATAAACGACCTCAAGTTATCATTGAAGGATGCAAAATCTAACGAAAAGAGGCTAAAATGAGTGGTAAAATCACCACTCATCAACAGGCAGTAAGACCTACGCCGAATATTGCCACGCAAGATCATGTTCACACCGTGGAACCTATATCATTCAGACGTGCAACTTTTCTTCAAGGAAAACCTTTGGTGAAGTTTACATAATCTGAAGTTGAGCTAATGAATATTATAGAAGGCTTGAAGTATGCTGTTGTGTGCAAATTTTCTTATGGATGGCCAGATCTTCAAGAGTTACGTAAAATCATCCCAATACAATGCGGGATTAAGGGTGAGTGCAACATTGGATTCTTAAGGGATATGCATCTCTTGGTAAGATTGACATTATGGCAGGATTTTATTGAATTTACGTCGAAAAATGTATATTATATCAAGGACAAATTTGGCAAAGAATTTCAGTTGAGAACACTACTATATGACTCAAAGTTTAAAATTGGGGAGGAGACATCTAAGGTTATGGCTTGGATATCTTTTCCTAATCTGTTGCCAACATTCTTTGTCAAAGAATGCCTCTTTTCTGTTGCTTCAGCAATTGGAAAACCAATTCATCTAGATATGGCAACATTGAATAAGAGAAGCCTAAGCTGTGCTCGAGTGAAGGTCCTTGTTGATCTATTGGCTAATCTTCCAAAGAAGGTGAGAATGGATATAGAGAATGAAACTTCAGGAGAGGTGAGAAATGAATGGATAAATATTAGGTATGACTATTTACCTAAATCCTGTAAGGAATGCAAGCTTCAAGGGCATGACATGATGGAATGTTGGAGATTACATCCAGAATTAATGGCTACAAAGGAGGTGGATGAACATATTTCAGATGATGTAGGGGAGGAGTCTAATGCAGGAAAACATACACAAACTGGTCCTCTAATGATCCTATCGAGTGGTAAGGTGGTTGGCAATGTAAATCAACAATGGAAAGAGGTGAGAGATAATAGGCATAAAAGAAAGGAGAAGATGAATGAGGGTAGCAAAAAACCTGGGCAGGAAATAGTGCCAATTGACAATCAAACTGCTTGTGTGCCACAACAAGTGCAAACTACTAACACGTTTGCTATTTTAGAAGCTGATAATTGTGAGGCAAATGAGAATAATCAACTGGCATTGATAGAGAACAATGGTGAGTCCTAATCCTAACAAGAACTATGCTTTGAATGCTACAACCCCATCATATAAACCTAAGTCCCCTGGGACTGGAAGGACAAAGAGAGGTAACAATGAGAAGCACATTAATGCTGGGAAAAGTGTGAACACTGTAGCCCCTACTACCAGTACTTTGCCAGTGGGGAGTGGTACTCAAGAGGAAGAAAGAATCATGGACAAAACAGCTAATGATCAACAGATTAAGGAATCCACTGCCTAGTGGGTTCAGAGAACTTTTAATGGAACAGTTGCTAGAAATACCCCTTATCAAGAAATGCCAACACAAGACACAAGAGAGGAAGGTGACCTGGCCAAAAACATTGATATGGATCTAGTAGAGGATGCAGATTTTGAAAAGTTCAAAAGCAATGAAACAATCAAATGGAAGGGAGGCAGACTATGGCCAGACCAGACCGAGGAAGATTCAGAGGAGGGAGAAATCCCTGATGAAATGCAAAGTGAGGAAGAAATTGGTGGAGATGCAGCAGATGAAGAAGATCAGGATATAAATGGGACAACTTTTGCAAAAAAGACTACTGAAAGACAAAGCGGAGTAGTTACAAAGTCGAACTCTAATGAGGAAAGCATGATCAACGATGACTCAAACAAAAGAGGAGCAACAATGTATAAAGAAGCAGATAATATGGCAGGGGATCCTGGCGGATCAGTCCAAATTATAAGAAAGAGAAGACCCTCCAATTGAGGTAGGAGGCAGTGCAGCTGGAAAAACAAAGCAATCCAATTTACAAATGCAGAAACACACAAAAGCTAATGTTCCATTGGAGTATATACAGCCAATCAACAAGCTTAATACTGGGGTGCAAGTTGTTACTAAGGAAAATGTAACTAATGATATGGTGCCAGCAGAAGGGGCAAAGGAAGTGGAAGATAGAGATGATCAGACTAATAGAGACATGGATGAAGAATCTACTGATCAAAACTTTCTCAATGTTGCTAAACAAGGTGATTTATCACCTAGAAAAATTGAGAGAGTGAAGGCTTCTGCTAGAGGTAAAAAGAAACAAAGTAAAGACAACCCTATAATCCCACCAGGGGGAGTTCAAACAAGGAGAACACTATCTAAAATTCAGAATCAATAATGGATGCAATCATCTGGAATATTAGATTAGTGAACACAATGCAAGCATTTGAGAGACTCATCACAATGCATAGAGAAAACCATTTTCAATTTATTGGGCTCATGGAACCAATGCAGCAAGCTAACAAATTGGAGAGATATAGAAGGAGAATAGGAATTGCCCAGGCAGTAATAAATATTTCAAAAAAAATATGGGCCTTCATTGATGAAGTGTTTGAAGTGACAATATTGTATAATATGATTCAACAATTGACCTTGAGGCTTGTTCACACAGAAACTCATGCTGAAACGGTTCTAACACTGGTATATGCCAAGTGTGATGCAATTGAGAGAATAGAACTATGGGACTCTCTGTATGCAATGGACAATGATATGACTACTTTGTGGCTTGTGGGAGGGGACTATAATGTTATATGGGATGAGGAAGAGAAGTTTTGCGGTTTATCAGTCTCATTAAATGAGGTAGATGACTTCAGACATTGTATCAACATTTGCAATTTGACAGACTTGGGATTCAAAGGAAGCATATTTACCTGGTGGAATGGAAGATTAGAGGAGGATTGTATCTTTAAAAGGCTCGATCGATGCTTTGGCAACATTGAGCTGCAACAGACATTTCCTGGACTGGAGATTACCCATCTTTCCAAAATTGGGTCAGATCATTGTCCCATGTAGCTTAAATGTGATCTTCAGGAAACATCTATTAAGAAACCTTTCAGATTTCTTAATTTATGGGTGAAACATGATTCCTTCAAAGAAGTGGTTAAGGAAAACTGGAAGGCAGACTTTAGTGCCAATCCTTTTGTGCTGTTCAACTACAAACTGAAAAAATTGAAGACAACATTGTCTAGATGGAGCAAGGCTACTTATGGGGATATTTTTCAGAAAATAGCAAGCTTAGAAGAAGTAGTTCTGGTGCATGAAAGGCAGTTAGAAGCTAATACTACTCAAATGAATAGATCAAGGCTACGTATGGTTCAATCTGAGTGATAAAATACTTAGCGTTAGAAGAAGAATTTTGGAGACAAAAAGCTGGTATGATGTGGTTCAAGGATGGAGATAGAAATACCAAGTTTTTCCATGCTCAAGTCAATGGAATAAGGAGGAGACTGAGGTTTACAAGAATCCAAAACAGTGCAGGAAATTAGATAGAAGCATAGGAATTAATAGCAGAAGAGGCTGTAAACTTCTATAAGGAGCAATTTAGTGAGGTAGTACCTCCTACTGAATTTGATATCCTAAACTATGTGCCTACATTGGTTGATGGAGAACAGAATGAAAGTCTAATGGCTCTACCTACTAGAGAGGATATTAAGATAGCAGTAATGGGATTAAATGGAGAATCAATAGGTGGTCCAGATGGCTTCACAGGTGCCTTTTATCATTCATGTTGGGAGATCATTGAAGATGATGTTGTTGACATGGTAAGGGCATTGTTTTGTGGGAAGAAACTACCTAAGAGTGTTACACACACAAACCTAGTCCACTTACCAAAGAAGAAAGAAGTGGTTACATTCGTATACATGAGACCAATTAGCCTAAGCAACTTTGTCAACAAGATATTTTCAAGGGTGATCCATGAGATATTAGTTGGGATGCTGCCTAATTTGATTTCAGAAGAGCAAGCAGGCTTTGTAAAAGGGAGAAGCATAGTAGAAAATGTGCTACTAACACAGGAAATCATCACAGATATCAGGCTCAGAACAAAAGCAGGCCCAAATGTAGTGATTAAACTAGACATGGCAAAGGCATACGACAGGCTATCATAGTTGTTTCTGACAAAAAATTTGAGGAAAATGGGGTTCTCTGAAGGTTTCATTGGGATGATATTTGACTTGGTAGGAAATAATTGGTATTCAATCCTTGTAAATGGCCAGCCACATGGTTTTTTCAAGTCTTCGAGGGGAGTAAAACAAGGTGACCCCCTTTCACCTACTCTGTTCATTTTAGCAGCTGAGGCACTGTCTCGAGGCTTGAATGCATTGCATCAAAACATATATTTTCGTGGCTACGGATTACCAAAATGGAGCCCAAAAATAAATCACCTATCATACGCGGATGACACAATAATTTTTTGCTCTTCTGATGCCATGTCATTGAGAATTGTAATGGGAGTGTTACATGCTTATGAACTAGCTTCAGGACAGTTGATGAACAAAAGAAAATCAGCTATATATATGCATCATTTGACAGATACAGAGGTGGTTAGGAAGGTGGAGATGATCACTGGCATAGGAAGACAGGAATTTCCTTTTACATACCTAGGCTGTCCAATATTTTATGTAAGGAGACGTATGGATTATTATCAAGATCTGATCACAAAAGTCATGAATAAGCTGCAATCATGGAAAGCTAAGCTTTCATCAATAGGAGGCATGGTTGATCTGATAGCAAATGTATTGCAAAGTATGCCAATACACTTGCTATCTGCTGTAAATCCACCAGGCAATGCGATCAACAAATTACACAAAATCTTTGCAAAATTCTTCTGGAGCAGCAATGTGGGAGGTAATTCTAGGCATTGGGTTTCTTGGAATACCCTCTATATGACATATGAAGAAGGAGGCATAGGTTTTAGATCATTACATGATGTCTCTAAAGCACTTTTCTGCAAACTGTGGTGGAATTTTAGAACGAAGCCTAGTTTGTGGAGTGCATTTATGAGTCAAAAGTACTGCAAGAAGTTAAATGCAGTAATTGTGCCATGGAGGTGAGGGTCTCATGTATGGAGAAAAATGCTGGAATGCAGGGAATTAATTGAACATCAAATCATATGGAAGCTAAGGATAGGATCCTCATTATTTTGGTACGACAACCGGACTGGATTAGGAGCATTATACTTCATAGTTCCCCCTGATTTTGGGATTGATGAGGACATCCATAATGTCAATGAGGTAGTGGAAAATGGAGTGTGGAGAGACTTATTGAAACACTGCCAGATGACTTGGCTTACCATATAGTGCAGAACATTAAGCCTCCAAGGATGGACAACACACTAGACACACCATACTGGATGTTAGAAACAAAGGACACTTCACAGTAAAGTCAGCTTGGGAGTATTTGAGAAGAAGAGCAAATCCAAGTCTAGCTTATAAGATGATATGGGTGAAGGGGTTTCCATTTAAGATATCCTTCTTCATGTTGAAAGTTTGGAAAGCAAAGCTACCCCAAGATGATTTCATGCGTAGGTTAGGATATTGTATGCCCTCAAAGTGCTGGCGTTGTGCTGAACCTAAGCAAGAATCTCTGATCCACTTGTTCTTCACATCAAATGCAACAAGAATAGTGTGGAGAAATTTCCTTATGAGGGCTGGGATATCAACAAAAGGATTAAAAATGCACCATTCTATTGCTAAATGCTGGAATGCACCAGTTGTACCGAGGCTTAAACCAATACTTCAGGCATTACCATCTTGCATTGTATGAGAATTATGGAAGAGGAGAAATGCTCTTAAATATGGTGAAACAGTATCAGTAAATAGAGTCATATACCAGGTGTCAACTACTCTTCAATCTATGGTAAAACATAAGGAAGGCTATATGTACCTCACAAATGGCAGGATATTCTAAGCTTGTTAGAAAATTGTACTCCTCGATTGAAATGTGAAAAGGTATGCTGGGAATTACCTATGGAAGGATCGATAAAAGCAAACATAGATGGGGCATCTAGAGGTAATCTAGGCAGAAGTTCAGTAGGAGTAGTGTTAAGAGATGAATCTGGGAACATAAAGTACTTTCTAGGAAGCGATATTAATGAAGGATCAAACAATGAAGCGGAGGCAATGACAGTTGCGAAAGAATTGAGGATGTGTAGAGCCATGAACTACAATAAAATATGGTTAGATACAGACTCACTACTCATCAAGAAAATTATAGAAGGGCTTTGGAAGCCACCTTGGTGTATTACAGAACTGGTGGAGGAGATTATGAAATTGAAGGAGGGGTGTAACTTCTTTGTATCTCACATTTACAGGGAGGATAACAAGCTGGCTGATCATCTGGCTAATCATGCACTAGACAGTGGCTATAGTGAAGGGAATGATTTTTGGGATCTGGATGTTCAAGGGAAAAGGATTGTGAACGAGGATAAACTACAATGCCCAAGTCTAAGAGTGCGAGTGGTAAGAAACTAAGGGGATCTAGAGTCATAAAGGAAGAACAAGTGGATAGAAGGGTTCAACTTGAGTACTACTTTCAAATCCTAACAGAGGAGTAAATAAAGGATCAACATATTCAAATCCTAAGGGAGGAGGATATGGAGATATACTTTTCTACTAACCTTGGCTTCTTTTTTGCAAGTAAATCCTATGGTTTAATTAATCTCAAGTGGTGGTATTAGTGCTTAGAACTCATTCCAATGAGAGGAGATTGAAGATAGGAATTAAAGGGAAGGCTAGGACAATCACAGTGCAGTGCTCGGCAACATTTCAAGCACACCAGGCAGTCTCCTTAACAACATGTGTGCATGGTAGAATTAAGGGCAAGAGATGCACTGGGAATAAGGAGAGTAGAAATGATGGATGTAGATCTAAAAAGAATGAAAGAAAATTGATCAGAAAGTATAATAGAATTGAGCAGTATAAGTCTATGAAAGCAGAATGCAAAAGAAAGAAAGAAAAAATGCTCAGAATGCCTAAGAGAATTGAGTAGGCTGGTCTAAGTGATAAAGGAGATTGGAGCGTGGTAAAAGAGGATACAGGGAGTCAGGCAAGGGTGGATATAGATCAAATTATAAAGAATGTAGAGGAGATAGGAAATAGAATACAACATCAGTGGGAACAACACATAGGAATAGAATGCTACAGCCAGTGCATAGGATACAAGGAGGAAGAACAAGTGTGGTGGCTCTGTAATGTACATTTCTGGTTCAATAAAAGGCAGCCAGAGAAACAAGTAATGAAAATTCAATATAGGAACCAATATACAGGAGTGGAGGTGGAAGATGGGAGGAGCAGAAACAGGATTCATTAAATTCAAATCCAAATCCAAATGGAGGAGAAACTGGTGAATGGAATTTTGACTAACGATGTATTCTTTTTTGCAGGAGCCGTTATTTTACCTATGCCATATCCCTTGAGGAACAATCAGCTGGTGGTATTAGCACAAAGTGCTAATTCAACTGACTGGTAATCAAGGGTATGCACAAGCATAGTAGCAGGAAGGGGTGCAAGATGTTTAGGTGAATATATTGAGGTCAAAACCAATAGGCGGAGACCATGCTTCAGGATCATACTCACATATATATATATGCACCTGCATTAAAACACAAGGGACATGCAAGGCAACATCAAAAGAAAGGCACAAATCTAGTGTCCAGAACTAGCTGCACCATCATGTCAAGAGACGCACAGGATTCTCATATATCAATAGATACAATGAGGAGAGATACACTGCAAAAGGACATCAGTCGAGCTAAGAATACGTGGAGGAACAAATTCAGGCAAATGATCGCGAACAAGTACATGAGGAAAATACTTTCCTATGAGTGTAACTGTTATTGGCAAGATAAACGGGACATAGATGGAGAAATGGGAACAAATTGGCATCAATGGATGAGAAATTCTGGCTAACGGATACAACAAATAGACAGTGGCAATCCACACGACATACGTTTCAAGGGCTTTTCTTGCAAGACAATGGGAGTGACTACACTGATGATGTGCTATTTGTGTGAAACCTGGATAGTGACTATCACTTTGAGTGGCTACAAATGCAAAAGACTGAATTTTCAGTATGATTCAAGAGACAACATTCCTCAAGGGCTAGTTTACATAATTACAAATTATGGTAGATATCATGTGCTATCAATGTTGGATAATTTATTCAACTTTGATACTAGGTATTATGTAATTGTCATAGTTTATCTTTTTCAACGTTTACATACTCATGACACTTTGTTTTTTTCTATTTTCTATATAATAAAAAATTAGCCCTAGGCCCTGCCTAGTGGATTGCATAAAACAAAATGTCTATTTGGTACATTCAATTTTCGGTATATAAATAAGTATGAGTATCTATTATTTAAGGGTAATTTCAAGGATGTCATTCAATTTTACTTTAAATGCACTAAATCCAGTTAAATAATCTGAACGACAGAATCATATCCTCAAAAGCCCATCACTTCAATAAAGACATAAAAGTTAGGAGGCCGTCCCCAATTTTTTTCAATGGATCCACAATTACATTAAAGTTTCCTCTATTAGCTACTGGTTGACGAGAAAAGAAAAATTTGGTCAATAGAATCATTAATGGGTGTAGGATTTAAGATCAAGTCAAGAATTCGAGTCAAACCGATTTTTCCTTGATTAAATTATTTTTGAAAAGGAAAGAAACTGACGGGAGATCCCAAAAGTTTTACTAGTTATTTTTACTCGTTCTTTTGTCAAAAATATTCTTCTTAGTATAGTATTGAAAGAATTACTGAAGAAAATTTGAAAAAGAATATTACTTTTTCATTTTGCACCCAATTAATTTTCTTTTTGGGCCTAGAAGATAGCGAAAGACATTTTTGCACAACTGGCCATAACAAACATGCAAGTATTTCACCGGTTCATTTGGTAGTAATATGGAGAGAAATGAAGGGAAAGAAAAGGAAAAGAATTGATGGGAGAGCCTAAAAGTTTTACTAGTTATTTTTTGTAAAAATTGCACGGGGTGTCCTATTTGATCGCCCCCATTTAACTATACCCACTTTTTAATTTTTTTTTAACTTGTACCCACTTTCTAAACAATTTCAGGCCTCTTTCTCCTCCTTCGTTTTCTTCTTCTCCCTCTTCTTCTTCGACAGAGCTGCTATAATAGAAGTCTCAATATTTTGCACGATCCATCTTAGAAAAGAATTGGGCTTCTTTTTCATGAAAAAGAATTAGTCTCACATGCTGTGATTGTGAGACAGAGAAGCTAATCCAAAATCTGGTTAATCTAATATCGACGATTATCATTTATGCAAATTTAGCAGCGAAAAAAAGAGGATTTACATGCATCACCATGGAGATCAAAAGACAACTGCCATGGGTTTGAAGTTCAGCAGCTAGCAAATTTCAGTCCATCCTGTCTTAAGTGTGTCCGTCGCAGCGCAAACTTTAGACCTTCCGGTCTGAAGTTTCAACAACTTCAGACATACGGATATGATATTAAGCTTGCATATAATTGAAGTTTTAACAACTTCACACCTGTATGTCTGAAGTTAACCTAGGCATATTGCTTGTGCAATTCGAACTTCAGACATTTCGGACTGAAAGTTAACCTTGACATATTGCTTTGTGCAGTTCGAACATCAGACATTTCGGACTGAAGTTAACCTCGACATATTGCTTATGCATTTCGAACTTCAGACATTTTGGACTGAAGTTAACCTTGGTGTGTAGTTCGAACTTAGACATTTCGGACTGAATAGAAATTTCAGCCAAAACATGCTGTAGTTTTATTGAACTGAAGTTTGTCATTGCACTATAAACTGAAGTTTGCATGATTGTCTTTGCTACTTCAGGCCCGTATATCTGAAGTTACGCGAAAAGTGGGTACGCTTGCAAATTTTTTCCCAAATCGGATACAAGTTAAAAGGTGGCCCAAAAACTGGATATAGATGCAAATGCCCCTTATTTTTTTTCTTGCTCTTTTTTTTTCAAAAAAATACTACTCTCTCCGTTCCAATTTATGTAAACCTATTTGACTGGGCATGAAGTTTAAGAAAAAATGAAACTTTTGGAATTTGTGGTCCTAAATAAGTCAAAAAGGGGCCTAGAGTATTTGTGTGGTTATAAAAGCTTCTCATTAAGGGTAAAATAGTAAGTTTAACCTAAATTGTTACCAGTTTAAAAATGAGTCATTCTTTTTGGAACATACCAAAAAGAAAATAGGTTCACATAAATTGGAAAAGAGGGAGTACTTTTTAGTCCAATTTGACAAAATAGTTACTGAAGAAAATTTGGAAAAGGATGACTTTTATTTTGGACCCATTAATTTTATTTTTTGGGCCTAGAAGATAACGAAAGGAATTTTTGAAGGGGCTTTTGCATCTATACTCGATTTTTAGGTCACAATTGAATCTATGTGTCACGACCTAAAATCCAACTAGCCGTGATGGCACCTAACCCAACCCGCTAGATAAGCCAGTTAACAATAAACCAATTCAAAAAGATTCATTAAGAGAAGAAATGATCATACAACTGAATTATAATACAAAGAATTCCCAAGGAATGGTATTACAAATCATGAGGTTCTAAGATATAGAGTTTACAAAGCTGGTTTGATATAAAATACACCATTTGTTTGAAGTATATATGAACATATCCGAAATACTAAAGCTACTAAGATCAAGAGACAGCTATGGCTGAAATGCAGGTACATCTTCAGATCCAGCTCCCGCCCTACACAACAACATCAACATCCAATATCTACACGCAAGGTGCAGAAGTGTAGTGTGACTATAAGCGACCCCATATACGCAATAAGTAACAAATCTAACCTTAGGTTGAAAGTAGTGAGGAGCTGGGACAAGGGTCAGAGTACAACTCTAATAACTAGCAAGAGTTCATAACATTATAGTAAAGATGGTACAAGAATAACTCAGCTCATTCATGGTGACGTAAAAATAGGCATACTTTTCAAGTATAACAATAGATCCTAAATGTTTCATCGGAAATCCCAAAATATATGAGTAAGTTTGAAAACTGTGATTTTTTCCAAAAGCATTTCAACAATAAATAAGCTGTTTCATTTTCAGATATCATGAGGAAAGTACATATCTATGCCTACATGTCAAGAAACAGGTAAAATCATGAATCTCACCAAAACCGGGTAGCAGAAGGAAATGCATCTCTATGCATGTATCTCAAGTATGCATATCAAATGCAATATATCTCAGTGATGAACTCATGTACTCACGCTCTCAAAGTACTCAATCTCACTGTCTCGCATTCTCTCTCACCATGCTCAATACTCAGCACACTCAGTCACTCAGCATTATACGATACTGTCACGACGTAAAATCCATCCAGTCGTGATGGCACCTAACCCTACCCGCTAGGCAAGCCAATTTAACCACTAACCAATTCCAATAACAATTAATATAGCAATTAAGTAACGAAATAACTGAATCTGATACATTCCCCAAGGACTGGTAGTACAAATCATGAGTTTCTAAGAATAGAGTTTATAAAGCTGGTATGAATTAAATACATTATTTGTTTGAAAAGTACATAAACACCTTTATATATTATAAGGCTACCATAAATAAGAGGCAGCTACAACCGGAATGCATGTACGTCTTCAAATCTAGCTCTCGTCGATCTCAGCAACGTCGGCAGCCGACATCTGCACGCATGGTGCAGAAATATAGTATGGTACAACCGACCCCATGTACTCAAAAAGTAACAAACCTAACCTTAAGTTGAAAGTAGTGACGATCTAGAACAAAGGTCAGGTCCAACACCAATATCCAACAACAGTTCATAACAATGTAAAGCAAGTAGAAAAAGAAGTAATTCAGAGATGAAATTCTCATCCTATTCATAGTTTCCCGAAAAATAGATTCGCTTTTCAAGTATATTAGTGAAAACCCAAACCCTTTAGTAAAATTGGTGAAAATATGAGTAAATTTGAAAAACAATAATTTTTCCCAAAAATCCTTTCAACAATGAATAAGATGTTCCATTTTTCTTTCCAGGTAGCCATTGTGACATATATCACTATGCTCATATGTCAATATGCGTGAGAAGTCATGAATGATGTGATACCGTACAACGTGAGGAATAAATGCATCTCTATGCCTGTATGTCATATGTGTATGCCAATGCCATGTACCTTAGTGATGAACTCATGTACTCACACTCTCAAAGTTGTCAATCTCACTGTATCACACTTTTCACTTATCATGCTCAACCAATCAGTACTATATATGGCTAATCTGGCCCAGAGAGGATCCATCCCGAAAAATATACATCAACCGACCATCACTCACTCAATATTGGGTAGGGCCAAATTGTAATGACCCGATAGGTCATCTTATATTTTAGAACCTAATTATGTAATCCGAAGCCTTAAATACCTCACTTTAGCCTTCCTTGATTTGCCTGCGCAGTCCGAGATTTTTTCTGGAAATCTTTTTGCTAAAAATTGAGAAAAATACAAAAATTTGCCTTAAAATCTATTTGAGTTGACTTCGGTCGATGTTTTGAGAAAAAGGACCCGAATTCGTCTTTTGATGGTCTGGTCCGTGTCGTTATTTAGGACTTGGGCGTATGCCCGCAATCAAATTCAGAAGTCCCTAGCCCGACTTATCGCATTTTGTAGAAATTTGAAAACTAAAGGCTTAATGAATTTGAAATGTTTTATCAAGGTTTGACTTTTTGGATATCGGGTATGTATTTTGGTTTCGGGACCCGGTATAGGTCCAATACTATATTTATGACTTGTCTGTCAAATTTTATGAGGAACGGAGTCGGTTTGATGTGATTCGGACGTCTGGTTGTGAAAATAGATGTTTCAAAGTTTTCTTGAAAATTTCATTTGATTTGGTGTTCAATTCATAGTTCTAGGTGTTGTTTTGGCGATTTGATCGCGTGAGCAAGTTCATATGACATTTTTAGACTTGTGTGCATAGTTGGTTTAGAGCCCCAAGGGATCGAGTGAGTTTAGGATAGGCTACAGAGTGAAATTGGATTTAGAAAAAGTTGCTGGTGTTTCAGTTCTGGTGCAGGCCTCTGATCTCGCGTTTGTGAGATCAGGCTTCGCATTTGGGACCTCTGATGGGTTCACATTTGTGCGATGAGTAGCTGGCCACATGATGTTCGCATTTGCGAACAATTCTTCGCATTGCAAAAGGGGTCGGGTGGGGGAAGTGATCGTAAATGCGATCAAATGGTCGCATTTGCGGAGAGTCAGTGTTTCCATTTGCGAACTTTTCATCGCAAATGCGATGAATGCAGAGATGCGATGGTCTTTGAAATTGCGATGGATTCTTTGCATTTGCGGGGTTTGAATTTGCGAACCCAGGTCGCAAATGCGATATCTGCAGCTGATCAAAACTTGACTTAGACGAGATTTTTTGCTCATTCTTCAAATTTTCAAAACAAGAAATCCTAGAGGTGATTTTTCAAAGAACTTTTCTTCCCCAAATCATTGGTAAGTGATTCTAAACTGGTTTTTTTCAATCTTTCACTACATTTCCTAAGATTGCAACCTAAAATCTTGAGTTTTCATGGTGGAATTTGAGGGTTTTTTGGGTAGAATTAGGGATTTTTGTAATTGGGGATTTAGACCTCAAATTGAGGCCAGATTCTAAAACAAATTAAATAACCGGGCACGGGGGTGAATGGGTAATCGGATTTTGGTCCAAACTCCGTGATTGGACCAAGCGAGTCTGGGGGTTGACTTTTGTTATCGTTTTTTAAATAATGGCCTAAATTGAATTCTTTGCAATCGTGAGTAGTTCCTAAAGCTTAATTTGAATCATTTGGTTGGTAAATTTCTAAATTCTATTAGTTCGGAGGCTTGTTTGAGAAGCAAAGTTGTGATTGAGCTTTGAGTGGACCTTTTGGAGCGAGGTAAGTGTCGTGGTTAACCTTGACTTGAGGGATTATGACTTGTTTGTTTATTTTCTACATGTTTAGATGTTGGGTACAACGTATATGTGAGGTGACGAGTACTTATGTGTTGTTGTCGGGTTAAAGCATGCGAGCGGGACTTATTCCTTGTAGTTTATTACTTACTTTGATTCGTTATCCATGATTAGACTAGTGACTTGCTAAATTGACCGTTCTTATTGTGTTTACAGGCTTTTGGTGATACTTGAGTATTGAATCCAAAGTTGAGATTGGTATTGTGGAACCATTGTTGAGGTAAATCTTGTTATTGTTGAACTCTATCTCCCTGCTTTATATTTGTTCATTGTTATGTGGTAAGGGAGAGTGTTAAAGCACGAAGGGTGGTGCCGTGCCATATTGTGAGTGTTAACGCACGAAGGGTGATGCCGTACCATATTAAGAGTGTTAATGCACGAAGGGTGATGCCGTGCCATATTATGAGAGCTAATGCACGAACGGTGATGCCGTTCCGTATCGTTGATTTACATAGTGAGGTTGAAACTAAAAGCACGAAGAGTGATGCCGTGCTATATCTTGTTTCATTGTGAGGTTGAGAGCAAAAGCACGAAGGGTGATGTCGTGCAATTTCTTTTATTGTGTTTAATTGGTTTCACTGATTAAAGGCATGTCAATTGTTCTGGTTATCATATATGTTATAACTCTTATATCTTGTTTCCCCCTTTAGCATGTTTCCCCTCCTAGTAATACATGTTTTAGCTATTATTGTTGTCTTTCTTGTACATATACTGTTATCTGCATAGGTTTATTATGTGGGTGTCTTGTCTTAACCTTATCACTACTTCGTTGAGGTTAAGCTCGACAATTACAAGTACATGGGGTCGGTTGTACTCATACTACACTCTGCACTTCTTGTGCAGATTTTGGTACCGGTCCTAGATGATCGTGAGGTTAGCAGCTGGACTTGCTTGTTAGGAGACCCAAGGTAAATTTGCTGGCGTCCGCCCAGACGCTGGAGTCTCTTCCTAGTCTCATTATTTTACTATTTCTTTTCTTTTAGAACAATATATTTCCTTTTAGACTCTGTTTGTAGTAAATCATAGTAGCTCGTGAGTTGTGACTCCAGATCTTAAATGTATCAAACATTTTGGGTTTTACGCTATTTCGCAAATCAGTTTTACCTTATGTTGAGTATAATTGGTCTTGTTGTTGAAATTGATTAAAGTTGGCATTAAGAATCCTCTAACGTTGGCTTGTCTCACGGTCCCGATAGTGGAAATTCCGGGTCATGACACAAAACCAACCCGTGGAAGATCCATCCCTAGGTATATAAATGCTTCGGACAAGATCCATGTCCAGGGAAGATTCATCCCTCAATATAATCAACCGCGCTCACTGGGTGTGTGTGCAGACTTCAGAGGGTCTTCTTCAGCCCAAGCGCTATCATAAAGCGTGCAACCCGATCCCATAATTGTCACTCATAATCAGGCTCTCAACCTCACTCAGTCATCAATCTCTCCAGTCTCAATCTCGGGCTCACAATGTCATGAAACTAGCCTGAAAATAGTGATATGATGTATCAACAAATAATCACAGAGACTAAGATACGATATGAAATGCATGAATATGACTGAGTACGAAATATAAATGAAATCAGTAAGATGACAGCAAGAAACGACTACTATGGATCCCAACGGGATAAGCATGTAGCATATACATGGTTTCTAACATGGATCACAACTCAATAGCCCAAGAACGTAGAAGTTTCATGGTTACAGGTAAGACCAGGTAACTACACAGTACCATAGAAATAACGGAATTAATATTTACACGCCCAGACGCTCATCACCTAGTATGTGTGTCACCTCAACACCAATCACATAACATGTAATTCGAGGTTTCATACCCTCAGCACCAAGTTTAGAAGTGTTACTTACCTCGAACGATCCAATTCCAATATCGGCCAAGCCAAGCGGTGCTCCAAAAATTCCATCCCGCGCGTTCCGACCTCCGAACGACTAGAAACTAACAAAAAACAACTCAAATACATCAAACAATGCTAAAGGAACCAATCCCAATTGAAAAAGGTCAAATCTTGAATCAAAAGCCCAAAATCGGCAAAAACATCCAACCCGGGCCCGCACCTCGGAACCCGACAAAATTTACAAATCCGACAATCCATTAAATTACGAGTCCAACCATACTAGTTTCACTCAAATGTAACTCCGAATCAATGTTCAAAACTCGAAAATTCGCTTTATGAAACTTTAGGCGAAAACCCCCAATTTCTCTTTAATATCATCAACCAATTGCCAAAAATGAAGATAGATTCATGTAATAAAAATCAAAACCAAGTGTAGAACACTTACCCCAATACCTGTGATGAAGATTGCTCCAAATATGGCTACTATCCGAGTCCCACATCTCAAAATATGATAAAAGAACCAAAGCCTCGATTTATAGCATTCTGCCCAACATCTTTGCTTTTGCGACAAATTAGCCGCTTTGACGGCATCGCTTCTGCGACATAACCTTTTTTTCTGCAAAACTAGCTGAGGAATCGACCCTCGCACGTGCAGACAAAGTATCCGCTTCTGCGACATCGCAGGTGCGAGCCACCATCTGCACCTGCGCAATACATCGCTCATGCGCTCCATCACTTCACACCTACACATCCGCATATGCGCTCCAAATCGCCGGTTTTGCGGCCATACGCTAGGATACCAATGTTGTTTTTGCGCCAGCTTTGCACATGTGTCTATCGCACCTGTGCCCAGTGGTCCGCAAGTGCGACCACACTGGAACAGACCTACCTAGCCTTAACAAAAATGATCCGAACCTCATCCGAAATATACCTGAGACCCTTGGGACCCCGTCCAAGTATACCAACAAGCTCTATAACATAACACAGAACTACTCGAGGCCTAAAAACACACACAATAACATCGAAACGACTAATCGCACCTCAAATCAAAATCAATGAACTTTGAACTTCCAAATTTCAAAACTCGCACCGAATCATATCAAACCAACCCGGAAGGAACCCAAATTTTGAACACAAGTCCCAAATAACATAACAAAGCTATTCTAATTTTCAGAACCACAATCCAAAACCAATATCCTCAAAGTCAACTTCCGATCAAACTTATGAACTTTCCAAACCTTCAAATTTCCAATTTCCGCCAATTTGTGCCGAAACCTTCTAGAAACATCCAAATGAAAATTCGGGCTTACGTCTAAGTCCAAAATCACTATTTGGACCTATCGGAACCATCAAAACTCCCTTCTGGGGTCAAATTCACAAGAAGTCAAAATTGATCAACTCTTCCAACTTAAAGCTTCAATAATGAAATTCATTCTTTCAAATCGATTCTGAATAACCTGAAAACCAAAACCGACGATTCACTTATGTCATAATACATCATAAGGAGCTACTCATGCCCGAAACTAGGGCGAAGTGCAAATTCTCATAATGATCGGTCGGGTCGTTACAAATACATGCTATGGCATGCAGCCGGATCCACATATAGCCATAAGGCCCGTTGCGACAGCAACCCGATCCACATATATATATCCATAAGGCTCGTTACGGCGTGCAACCCGACCCACT
Source organism: Nicotiana undulata (assembly GCA_005239495.1). Classification (NCBI taxonomy): domain Eukaryota; kingdom Viridiplantae; phylum Streptophyta; class Magnoliopsida; order Solanales; family Solanaceae; genus Nicotiana; species Nicotiana undulata. The sequence continues at coordinate 52,238 of ML248327.1, read as the reverse complement.
ATATATAGTCATAAGGCTCATTGTGGCATGCAATCCGATCCACATATATAGCCATATGGCTCTTTGCGGCGTGCAACCCGATCCACACACANTATATATATATATATATATATATATATATATATATATATATATATATATATATATCACGACACATGCCCCAACTCAGTCACTAATGCCGGGATACGCCAAGTTTATGAAAGACTTGGTGACTAAAAATAGATCTATGGATTGTGAGACCATCAAAATGACTCATCAAGTGAGTGCCATTGTGCACTCGATGGCTCCAAAGATTGAAGATCCCGGCAAATTTACAATTCTATGTACCATTGGGAGTGCGGATTTTGAAAAGGCCTTGTGTGATTTGGGTGCAAGTATAAATTTGATGCCTTACTCCGTATTCAAAACTTTGGGTATTGGTCAACCAAGAGAAACTTCAATGAGGCTACAAATGGCGGATAAAATAATGAAGAGGCCCCTTGGTATTATTGATGATGTTCTTGTACGGGTCGACAAGTTTATCTTGCCTGCTGATTTTGTGATCCTCGACTGCGAAGTCGACTATGAGGTGCCTATAATCTTGGGAAGGCCTTTCCTAGCAACATGGAAGGCATTGGTGGATGTAAAAGCCGGTGAGCTCACCTTCCGGGTGGGCGATGAAAAGTTTATATTCCACGTGTGCAAATCAATGAGGCAGCCGAATAATACTGAGGTTTGCTCTTTTGTGGATCTTGCGACATAAGTGATAATTGATGATACAAGTGCAATGATTAATGTGGAAGATCCGATAGAAGCTGTTTTGTTGAACCATGAGGATGATGTAAGGGATGGTTTGGTTGAATGTGCTAATGCATTGCAAGGAATGGGATCCTACTCTTATGGACCTCGTAAGCTCTCCTTAGACTTGAAAAATCAGAAGACTCCACCGAAAAATCCCTCGATCGAGGAGCCACCAACATTGGAGTTCAAGCCTCTCCCATCACACAACACGTATGAATTCTTGGGCCCTTATTCTACATTACATGTTATTCTTTCTTCTTACTTAACCAAAGTACAGGTAAACTCTACTCTTGAGGTGCTTCAAAGAAGAAAAAAGGCAATTGGATGGACCTTAGCTGATATTCGGGCATAAGCCTCGCCTTTTGCATGCATAAAATAATACATAAGGATGATGCAAAACCGTAAGTGGAACATCAACGGAGGTTGAATAAGGATATGCAAGAGGTTTTCAAAATGGAGATTATAAAATGGCTTGATGCAGGGGTTATCTATCCAATCTCAGACAGTGCATGGACTTCACCGGTGCAATGTGTGCCGAGAAAGGGGGATATGACTGTGGTGAAAAATTAGAAGAATGAATTGATCCCTACTAGGACCGTGAACGGATGAAGGGTATTCATGGACTATTGGAAGCTGAACAAGGTGACCCGAATATATCATTTACCATTGCCTTTTCTTGATCAGATGCTAGATAGACTTTTCGGGCGGGCCTATTACCGTTTCTTGGACGGGTACTCAGGTTACAATCAGATTCTTATAGCCCTAGAAGATCAAGAGAAAACTACCTTCACTTGCCCGTATGGGACCTTTGCATTCTCACGGATGTCGATCGGATTGTGTAATGCACCCGCTACCTTTCAGCGGTGCATGATGGCTATATTTACGGACATGGTAAAGGACTTCCTCGAAGTCTTTATGGATGATTTTAGTGTGGTTGGAGACTCATTTGAAGAATGTTTGCAAAATCTTGACAAGGTTCTAGCCCGAAGTGAAGAGACAAATCTTGTGCTTTATTGGAAAAAATGCCACTTTATGGTCGAGGAGGGAATTGTCCTCGGCCATAAGAACGAAGAATGGAATAGAAGTGGACAAGGCTAAAATAGAAGTGATTTCAAAGCTACCTCCTCCGACTTCCGTCAAGGGAGTTAGAAGTTTTCTTGGGCATGCGGTGTTCTACTGAAGGTTCATCAAAGATTTCTCCAAAGTGGTGAACCCCTTATGCAAGCTACTAGAGAAGGATGAAAAATTGGATTTCAATGAAGAGTGCATGAAGGCTTTTGAGCTCTTGAAGTATAAGTTGACAACCACTCCAATCATTACCACACCAAATTGGAGCTCTCCCTTTGAGCTTATGTGAGACACAAGTGATTGCGGTAGGAGCGGTCTTGGGGCAAAGGGTGAACACGATATTTCATCCTGTGTACTATCCAATAAAAACTATGAATGATGCCTAGGTTAATTATACTGTGATGGAGAAAGAGTTGTTAGCAATTGTGTTCTCCATGGAGAAGTTTAGGCATTATCTAATGGGCGCCAAAGTGATTGTTCATACCGATCACGCGCCGCTCCGGTATTTGATGACAAAGAAGGACTCAAAAGCTAGACTAATGAGATGGGTTTTGTTGCTTCAAGAATTTGACCTCGAGATCATTGATAGGAAAGGAAGTGAAAATCAGGTTGAAGATCATTTGTCCCGTCTAGAAGAGGAAGGGAGACCCAAAAATGGTATTGAAATTAATGATGCTTTCCCGGATGGGCAACTCCTCTCGGTTTCTTTGGATGATATGCCTTGGTTTGCGGATGTTGCCAATTTTCTTGTTATCAGAATTGTCCTGTGGGAGCTCTCTTCTAACCAAAGGAAGAAACTCAAATGGGACAGTTTGGACTATTATTGGGATGAGCACTACTTGTTCAAGATTTGCAATGATGGAGTGATTCGCAAATGTGTCCCAGAGGAGGAGCAAATGAGCATACTTGATGCTTGCCATTCCTCTCCCTACGGTGGTCATCACGGTGGGGCGAGGACTGCTTCCAAGGTTCATAGTTGGGGTTTTTATTGGACAACCCTGTATATAGAGGCCAGTGAGCTTGTCAAGAGATGTGATGAATGTCAGAGAGTTGGGGAAATATCAAAGAAGGATGAAATGCTCCTCACAACTATTCTTGAAGTTGACATTTTTGACGTGTGGGGCATAGACTTCATGGGCCCTTTTGTGATTTCGTGTGGAAATACTTACATTATCGTGGCGGTTGATTATGTTTCCAAGTGGGTTGAATCCGTGGCTTTGCCCAAAAACGAAGTCCGGAGTGTAGTGGAGTTCCTCAAGAAGAACATTTTCACACGGTTTGGTACTCCCCGGGCAGTTATAAGTGATAGGGAGGTCTCATTTATGTAATAGGGCATTTGACACTTTGCTTGCTAAGTACGGTGTCAATCACAAGGTCTCTACTCCTTATCACCCCCAAGCTAGTGGACAAGTGGTGGTTTCAAATAGGGAAATCAAAAGCATATTGTCAAAAAATGTGAATGCCAATAGAACAGATTGGTCAAGGAAGCTAGATGATGCGTTGTGGGATAATAAAACTGCATTTAAGACTCCAATTGGTATGTCTCCGTACTGGTTGGTGTTTGGTAAAGCGTGTCATTTGCCGGTTGAGCTAGAATATAAAACCATGTGGGCCTTGAAGAGGTTAAATCTTGAATGGGATGTTGCAACGAATATCCGGGTGGAACAACTCAATGAACTAGATGAATTCCGGTTTCATGCCTATTCAAGCTCATCATTGTACATGGAGAAGATGAAATAATTGCACGAAAAATATGCCAGAAACAAGGAATTCAAGGAGGGTGATTTGGTCTTTCTCTTAAACTCCCGGTTACGTCTGTTTCTGGGAAAGCTTAAGTCCAAATAGAGTGGCCCCTTTGAGGTAGTGCATGTAACACCTTATGTTGCTCTTGACTTGAAGAACAAAAATGGTGAAATCTTTCGGGTGAATGGGCATCGTGTGAAACATTACTTGGGAAAATTTCTTGACAGACACGTAGTGGCCTTGATAAAGTTTCAATGATGATGGTAACCTGCGTCGGGCCGCGACGTTAAATCAGGTGCTTCTTGGGAGGCAACCCAAGTGATTTTTCCTTCTTTTTCATTTTTATTCTTAGATTAGGATCTTTTGAACTAAATGGCTGTGAGATTTGTGTAGGAATTGGACCGCTTACCGTGCTCAAATTCCGCAGTCAGCGGAAGCTTTTTTGCGGGGCGAAATTCTGCAGCGGACTAGTCCAAAATGTAACTTCTCTGAAGTTTCATCCGCGTTCGCGATGGATTTTTCGCGGTCAGTGGACCTTGTTCCGCGGCTGCGCCAGCTTTTCCGCTCTCAGCGGTGATGTTGAATCTGCAACACTTCAAAACAGCCAAAGCGTGGACCGCGGTGGAATTTCGCGACCGCACTAGGTAAGTCGGTGTGGGGCCTAAGGTTTTAGTATAAATAGGAGGGCCCTCCTCCTTTTACACTTTTCACACCTTCACATTTCAAATCCCTCTTTGCACTGTTCATCAACTCCTGTTGCATCTAGAATTCATCTCACTTAGCAAGACTAATTTCTACAATAAATTAAACAACTAGTATGTTCAATTTCTTAGTTTTAATCTTAGCTCTTTATTTTTCTTTTTAGTTAGTTTCATTTTTTCTTTCTAGTTGGGGTTATTACATGCCTAGAATCACAATCATGCTTAAATGTTGATAAAAATGAATGGGTAATTGTTTTTGATGCCTAATGGCGGTTGGGGGTGTTTCGCTTTGCTTTTTAATTGCCCAAATTCTATGCTAAGTATAAACCCTAGCTCAGGAACCATTTCTTCAGTGCCCGTTCTATTTAAATTCCGCGGCTGCGGCCTTAATTCCGCAGTCAGCGGTCATATGAATTACTGAGCTTATACTGATTTGCTTTTACGCAGACGCAGTGGCGTTTTCGCGGTCAGTAGCCTGCTTTATGCGGCCGCGCTTATTTTTTCGCGGACCACAGAGTTAATGTTCAGAGTATTAATTAGTAGGGTCCGCAGCCGCGTTGGCTTTACAACGGCGTAGATTTCGTGGCCGCGCCCAACATTCCACTCTTAGCGGTGAACAAGTTTCAGAGACAGGGTAGTCTGAACCCCAGTTCTCACAGCCGCAGCTCATTTTATGCGAATAACGGTAGACTATTCGCGGCCGCATGCTTTTTTGCGCTGACAACGGTCCACTGTGCTATAACATGCTGTGATCATTTATCTGCTTTCATCTGATGTTTGATTGAATACCAATACTAATGAGATTTCACTGATTGTATATGCAGAAAATGGTCAGATCTAGAGGTGGACAAGATAAACAACCAGGGAGAGGAGAGTCCTCCCGGGGACGGGGGAGAGGAAGACAACAAGCTGCACCCCTAGCCCCTAAAAGGCTCATTGGTAATAAACAAACCCTTCGGAGGCTCACTCCTAACACTTCGGAGACAAGTGATTATGTCCCCTCTCGAGAGCTTTCAGAGGGGGAAGGTTGCCAGACTCAATAGGAGGCACAATCCCAACCCCGTCGCCTCATAAATGAATCAACTTCCTTGTCCGGCCCTTCTGATATTTTTGGACTCAGTGACTCTCCCCCACCTCCTTCCCTAAGTGCAGCAGCTTCAACCTCCACACCATCCCTAGTGCATATTGATAGTGATGATGATGTCCTGGACGATGGGAGGGGTGGTGACACCCAAGCAGGGGGGGTTGGTGAGATCACAGAACCCGGTGGTATGGCAAGACCGATTTGTTAGTGAGAAAGCCTACCACAAGTTCCAGGAGTGGTGGCCTCAAAGGTCACAAGTTCTAGGATGTTGACATTCTTTCAAATTGATTCCGAATAACCTGAAAACCAAAACCGATGATTCACACAAGTCATAATACATCATATAGAGCTACTCATGCCCTCAAACTATCGAGAAAAGGGCAAATGCTCAAAATGACCGGTCGGGTCATTACACTATTCCCATTAACCACTATGCAAAAAACTTTACAAGCCTACCCACTTTACGATCAACTTTAGACTTATCGGGTATGAAGTTAAAAAAATTTAGTCTGAAGTGAAAAAATTGCACTTCTGATGCACTTAAGGCCAAATAAGTCTGAAGTAAAACTAATGATTTTATGCACTTAAGGCCAATAAGTCTGAAGTGAAAAATTACACTTCAGATGCACTTAAGGCCAAAAGGTCTAAAGTGCAACAAACGTTTTCCTACACTTAAGGCCAATAAGTCTGAAGTGAAATATTGCACTTCAGATGTACTAAAGGCCAAATAGATTTGAAGTGTAACCAATGATTTCATGCACTTAAGGTCAATAAGTCTGAAGTAAAAAATTGCACTTCATATGCACTTAAGGCCAAAAAGTCTGAAGTGCAACAAACGATTTCCTACCACTTAAGGCCACTAAGTCTGAAGTGAAAATTTAAACTTCAGATGTACTTAAGGCCAAAAGGTCTGAAGTGAAACTAACGTTTTCATGCACTTAAGGCCAAATAGGTCTGACGGGCAAATTGCCAAGAAACAGAAATTTGTTTTTCGAATTTTAACAATCCAATATACGATTTAAGACCTAAATCTACTCCAAATGAGTTCAAATTTGAAATGTAACCTCCAAGTAATCAAGAACAAACCCCAATTATGAATTTGCCAAAACAACGATAAATCGAGCGAACCCATTTTTTAATTAAGAAAAAGAAGAAAAGAAGACCTAAGCAATAGTAAAAGATAAAGCGCCACAACAACTCACTACTGTAAAATATCATAAACTACCTTAAAATATCATATAAAATCATTGTCATCCGAAGAAGAAGAAGAAGAAAAAGAAGAAAAAGAAGAAGAAAGATGAGAGAAATGCCTGAAGTTGTTTAAAAGTGGGTACAAGTTAAAAGAAATTTAAAAAGTGGGTACATGTTAAATGGGGTGACCAAATAGGGCACCAGTGCTATCAATTAATCGGCTCGATTCATTATTTATTTTTTCTAACCGGTAAATATAAATTATATATTGATTATATACGATTTATACATATTATTTATGGAATACAGTTATATTTAATTTAAGCACTTGAATGGACGACTATTTATATTAATTCGAGTATGTGTCTTGACCCAAAAAGAAGAAAAAAGAAAAAAGAAAAAAGGAGAAAGAAATAAACTGGTATCATTTTTGTAATTTCATGGGGAGCCCTATTTGTTTACCCTCATTTGACCTGTACCCACTTTTTCTAAGATGTTTAACTAGTACCCAATTCTGTATAATTTAAGATATCGACGCTTTTCTCTACTTCTCCGTTGCTGCTCTTTCTTCTCTGTATTCATTTCACATGTATCTAGGAGCTTAGCTGCTGCTTTCTTCTTCTCTGTATTCATGTCCCATGTATCCAGTAGTCGTTCTTCTTCTTAGTTGCAAAACACTATTGTAGGTTGCAAAACATTCTTTGTTTTTATTTTGATAATTTGATTTTTGAGGTTTGTTCTTTATGATATTTGAAAGTAATATTTCAAATTGAGCTCATTTGGAATAGATTTGGGCATTGAATCGTTTGTTGGATTATTGAAATTCGAAGAACAAGTTTATGTTCCAAAACTAAAATGCGATTTTCCAAGTTGTATTGAATAGACATGACTACTTAAGGTCCGAACTTTTTGAAGTTGCATTTAAAATATAGAAGAACTTAATTTTTTATTTCTGAAATTGCATTGAAGAGATAAAACTACTTAAGATTTAAATTTTCTGAAGTTGCATTTGAAAGATAGAAGAACTTAAGACTTGATTTCTGAAGTTGCATTGAAGAAATAGAGCTACTTAAGATTCGAGTTTTCTAAAGTTACATTTAAAAGAAAAAAAACTATAATTTGATTTCTGAAGCTGTATTGAAGAGATATAACTACTTCATATCCCGGAAGGTAAATTTTATAAATCTTGTTTTTTTGCAATGTGGATATAATTGAAGAGATATAGCTACTTTTGATCCCCACCTAAATTTTATCTACTATAACTACAACCTACACATTAAGGTAATTTTTAAATTTTGTGACCTTATTGTTACAGTAAATAAATTTTGTAATATTAATGTTATAGTGGGAAAAGTTCAATTATTTCTAACATAACAAGAGATAGTTTTATAACTTTAATGTTCTAGTGGTAATTAAAGTTAAGTTACTTTAGTGTGACAGAACAAATAATTTTATCACTTTGCTATTACAGTGAATTAGGTTTGATGATCACACGTAGGAGTGGCAAACAGGCGTGTCGGGTCGGATATGGTTTGAATCGAAAACGGGTACTGAAAAACAGATAAATTATTCGACCCGGCCCATATTTAGTACGGATAAAAAACGGGTTAACCGACGGATAATATAGGTAACCATATTATCCTTGCATTCTTGCATATGATCACTTTTGGGAGAATTCTTAATCTCCCTAACTTGAGGAACCCTCAATTTGAGGCTTTACAAATGTAAAAGTTAGACTCATTGGTTATCCATTTTCTAAATGGATAATATGGTTCTTATCCATATTTGACCCGTTTTTAAAATGTTCATTATCCAACCCATTTTCTTAGGATAATATGGGTGGTTAACTGTTTTCTTTTAACCATTTTTCCACCCTAATCACATGTAAAATTAACTCGTCAATAATATTGCTTTATATGTTCAGATGTTCTTACTAAGATGAGAACATGCATATTTGTAGGCGAAGACGCAATCGTACTATTAGGAAATAATAAAATCCTGACAACATGCTAGATTAAACTATTCAATCGACTTTTCTCTAAATTTGAGTTTGTTAAGGAATTTCTATTGTTAACCCATTCTCTTGAATGAGTTTAAGTTATATACACAATCATTTTCAAGATATTTTAAATCATCAGATTACTTCTGTCTATTGGAACAGACAAGCTGTTTTGTCACGACTCCAAAACTACCCTGGTCGTGATGGCGCCTATCGTGATACTACGCCAGTTAATTCAATACTCAAAACATAAAGAATCCTTTCATTTATATCATTTCTAAACCGATAATTCATAAAAGCTCATTTAAGCATTTTTAAACAGACTAAGATATACCGAATAATAGATACAACCCAAAATTTCGGAGTCACTAGTCATGAGCATTTAAAGACAGTACAAGTCTGGAAAATAAAAACTATAATAGTAAGAAGGAGAAGGGGAAGGCTGCGAACGCGTGCAACTACCTCGCAAATCTTCGTGAGTCCCTGGGGACATGTAAACAACTCACTCTACCCTAGCACCTGGATCTGCACACAAGGTGCATGGAGTAATGTGAGTACGCTAACTCAGTAAGTAATAAAAGTAAATAAAGTCCGAGAAATACGAAACACATAAAAATACATCATAAATTCACAGCAAGTACCATCCTTCTTTCAAAATCGTAGGTATGTCAAATTATAACGCTTAAAAGCCGATTTCAGTGAAAATCATTTGAAAATGTAATTTCCAACAGTTTCAATAAAATGTCCAAGAAGTTTAGTGTAAAAATGATATTAATCATAAGTAGCCTCTCGGGCAAACACATGAATAATAAATCGCCCCTCGGGCTTAACATCACTCAGAATCAGTCACTCAGCATGCCTCATAATCACTCATAATCAGCTCATCGGGCAACCTCATAGCCACTCATGCCTCCCAATCACTCATCACTCGGCACTGGGCACTCGCACTCGCACTCAGTAGGTACATGCACTCACTGGGGGTGTACAGACTCCGGAAGGGCTCCTACAACCCAAGCGCTATAACAAGCCATCTCGTGGCATCATCACTCAGACTCTCGGCCTCTCTCATATCATAAGATAGTGTAACATGCTGCGGCGCGCATCCCGATCCCATAATATCCTCACAACATTGGCCCTCGGCCTCACTAAATCAGAAACCTCTCAAAAAGCCACTCGGACTATCAGTAAAACGGGGTACTCGACCCAAAATTATCATTTTATGCATCAAAATGGTATATATGAGACTGAGTTTCGAAATCAGTTAAACATAATATGACTGAGTGTAAATCATAAGTCAACACAGTGAGGAATAGCAGTAAAAAGCCCCCATGGGGTCCAAACACTTGGCACAAGGCCCAAATACGACATTCTGCCCAAAACATAGTAATAATCTTTGAAACATGAAATATCATATGATTTATAATCAAATACGCAACTTAATAGTTGCTACGGGACGGACCAAGTCACAATCCCCAACGGGTGCACGCCACACACTCGTCACCTAGCATGGACGCCACTCCAAAATAGTGATACCATGCGAAATCCGGGGTTTCATACCCTCAGGACAAGATTTACAATCATTACTTATCTCAGGCCGGATGAAAATCTACTACGCGATGCCCTTGCCACTCGTCTCGGCCTCAAATCTCCCCGAATCTATTCAAAATCATATTCATATCATCAAAATATGCTAAAGGAACATAGCCCACTCGAAAATAACCAAATTACATCACAAATCCCGAAATTGACCAAACCCGACCCCCGGGCCCACGTCTCGGTATTCGATAAAAATGACAAAACTAGAATCCTTATTCACTCACGATTCTACTCATATCAAATTCATCAAAATCCGACATCAAATGGCCATTCAAATCCCCAAAAGAAGTTTCTCAAGTTTTCTTCTATTTTCTCCCAATTTCCACCTCAAATCACAAATTAAATGATGAAAGTAAAGGCATAATCATGGAGTTTGACCAAAATTAGATAGAAATCACTTACCCTATTCCATATGGTGAAATTCGCTTCAACCCGAGCTCCATAGCTCCAAATATGTTAAAAATGGCCGAAACTTCGATATATAGCTTCTGCCCAGGTAATTACTCATCGTGATTGCGAAAAATGCTCCATGATCGCGAAGCACAACTTTTCTCAGCCCAAAATTTGCCCTTCGCCATCACGGAAAATGCTTCGCAATCGCGAAGAACAAATGCCCAACTCTTCCAGACAGCCTCTAGTATAATGGTCAGAATATTTTGCACAAAACTCAAAATTGCAAATGGTTTGACTTTTTGAAAACTAGACACCAAGAGCTACAACTTTATTCTTTGATCATTTTCCAATTCCTTAAAGATTACTAGATATAAGCCGTCAAAGTCAGCCCTATGCAACACAATGCGATTTCCAAACTCTTCCCGGACAAGCTGTAGTGTATCATCCATAACTCTTTAAAAACAACTCAAAATTCTAAATGGTTTAATTTACTAAAAACTAGACACAAATATCTATAACTTTAATTTTTGGATCATCTCTAAATTCTTTATAGATTGCAAGATACAAGCTTTCAAAGTCGGGTCAGTGCAACAGAAAATTTCCTCTACGTGATCGCTAATGTCCTTATGCGATTGCGATTCACTGGCCATTTTCTCTCATTTTACTCATCGCGATCGCGACCAATTTCCCGCGATTGCGACCAATTTCCCCCGATCGCGTAGTACACTGCTGTAGCCAAAAACCAGCAGCTAAAAATGGCCTAGAAATGGTCCGAAGCTCACCCGAGCCCCTCGGGACCCCGACCAATCATACCAACACATCCCATGACATCAAATAAACTTAGTCGAGCCTTCGAATCACTCAAAACAACATCAAAATACCAAATTAACCCCGAATTCAAGCCTAAGGATTTCTAAACTTCCAAAATTCGCCAACGATACCGAAACCAACCAAACCACGTCCGAATGACCTGAAATTTTGCACACACGTCACAAACGACACTACGAACCTATTCCAACTTCCTGAATTCCATTCCGACCCCGATATCACATAAATTTCTATTTTCACCAATTCAAGCTTAATTCTCCTACGGACCTCCAAATTACATTCCGAATACACTCCTAAGTACAAAATCACCTAACGAAGCTATCCGAACCATAGAAACCCTAATCCGAGACCGATTACTCAATAGTCAAAATTTGGTCAAACCTTTCATATTTAAAGCTCCTAGTTGAATATCATTTCCCCATATCAATCCCGAATAACCATAACCAAAATCGATGACTCACATAAGTCATAATACATCATACGGGGCTACTCATGCCTGCAAACCACCGAGTGAAGTGCAAATGCTCAAAACGACTGGTTGGGTCGTTACATGTTTTATTTTTCAAAATTATAAGTCCTACGTTATAAGAACATATATGGATATTCCTTAATTTTTGGTGACCTGATAGTACGACGATGTATATAACTTAAATTCTAAATGAATATGTAAATTCACCATGTGCTGAGAGTAGTGAAGCTGACTGTTGACCGCTGATTAAAGGTAAAACAGATCACAAGATTCTTGATTAATAGTTACTTCTTGATCAAACTGAACCTGCTTGCATTTTAAAATGAGAAATTACCTTGACTTTCCTTTTATACAAATGGAAGCAAGAATATTATAAATGACTAAGACGGAAAAAAGATGTTAAAAATTGAACAGATCGAACTATAAGTAGTAGACCCCTCAGCTGGTTGTTTGGAGAAAGAAAAAAATTATAACAAGCTAAGCCCTTACCAAACAAACAATTCTTTCCAAATTTAATGGAAGTAGACTTTTCTATAACAATGAGCATGAGCTGGTTGATAACAATTTTAGCCATTGCTGCTTTCTTTTCTTCCCAATTAGCTTATGCCTATGATCTCAATCCTCTACAAGACATATGTGTTGCAGTTAAAGACACTAACGCTTCTGGTAAATCATCCTTGTATATTCATGAAAGCTTTTTAACTAATTTCTTCTATGTCCTATTTTAAACAATAATGTATGTTATATTATAGTACTTTTAATTAAAAGCCATATATCACTTTGCTTCAAAGAAATATGTGCGTCAAATAATGACACACACACATATATGACCTTGTTTGAACTAATGTCGACATCATTATAAATTGCATGCTGAAATATTCTTATTGCAAATAGATTATATATAGTAGTAAATTCATATATGTTTGATACTTATACAAATATTGTGCACTTCACTAATTTAAAGAAGCACCGTGCTTAGAGGCGGACCCACGTGTAAGGGTGACCCTCACCGGCGCCCTAAAACTTATGAATTTTTTTTTTCATATACATATACTTACTTCCATTTCAAGCCACATGGACCTTGATTACTGTCTTGCTCTTAACATATGAATGATTTTCTAGCGTCATTTTATTTAACTTGTGCAGTTTTCGTGAATGGAAAGATTTGCAAAGACCCAAAGCTAGCCACAACAGATGATTTCTTTGCTTCAGGACTTAATGTATCTGGAAATATAGTTCGGGCTAAGTTTGGTTATTCTGTAACTATTGTGGATGTGAACACAATGCCTGGACTCAACACTCTTGGTATTTCTTTCATTCGTGCTGACATTGAGCCACGTGGACTTATTCCACTCCACACACACCAAAGAGCTACTGAGCTCATAACTATATTGGAAGGAACTATTTATGCTGGATTTCTTCTCCCTGATTCTCCAAACATCTTTAAAAGTCGTCTCTTCTCGAAAATTTTGAATCCTGGGGATGTGTTTGTGATCCCACAAGGGCTCATACATTTCCAGTATAACGTGGGAAACAAAAAGGCCACGGTACTTGCTTCTTTTAACAGTCAAAATCCTGGATTCGTCATGATTCCTAATTCAATCTTTGATTCGGATCCACCTATTCTCAACGATGTTCTTGCCAAAGGTTTTCAGCTTGATAAGAAAGTGATCAAACAACTTCGAAAGAAATTCTCTGACTAAGATATATATGTTTTAGAAATGTTATTATTGTGTTTTCAGTAAGTTGTGTGCAACTGCTCACCAGCGACTTGTAATAAGTGTTGGAAATTTTTTCTCTACGTTTAACACTGTTTGTTGTATCTATCCATCCGTTTAATGTAGGCTTAAAATATTTGAAGAATCTCTGTAGATCTGTAACCAGTAGATTCTTGTTTATATAATAAAAATAAGTAATAATATCCTGTGTCTTTTAGTAGCTTTTCTATAACTTCCTTTTATATGATAATGGATAACAGATCTCTGTCGCAGTTAGAACTGGAAGTGCTCATTATATATGTATAATACCAAAGAGTCTGAGAATTTATATATTCTTTTCTTTTATGTAATCATCCAATGTACTCAGACCCGATCAATTTAGATTCGTGTTGCCTAAGACTCATTATATTCAACATCTTGCCTATGCAAAGCTCACAAGGGGGCTGGTGGACGGGTCGGAGACATGGTCAAACATGAGGCTTATTTTGTGGCCTTGGTTAATAAATAAAGTTGCAACATGCTATCAGCTATAATTTTTAGCATAATGGTAATCGTTTGATTTAACAAGTGGTATTAGAGTCAAGATCATGAGTTTGATTCCAAAGAGCAATATGGTGCATAAGGTAAGTGTTGGGAAGGATTAATGGGTAACGCCAGTATCCTGCCTATGGCAAGGCTCACGAGGGTTGGTGGATGGAGCGGGTCGGAGTCATGATCGAACATGAGCTTGCTTGGTGGGCTTGGTTAAAAAATAACGTAGAAATTGCACGGGCACCCTATTTGGTCGCCCCCATTTAACCTATACCCATTTTTTTTATAAACTTTTAACTTGTACCCACTTTTTAAATAACTTCAGCTGCTGCTATGGAATTTCAGTTCATGAGATGATTGCAAGTTTATCAGATTATTTAAAAATAAATTATAAATAATGCGTTTTCCAAATTGTACATAAATAAAAGAGAAACTACAGAAATTAACCAATGCCAAATTGAGAAAGAAGTGATATATTTTTCAAACCTGAAGGGTGGCAGTTGAGTTGCAATTTAGGGAAGAAGCGGTAGGACCAGTAGAAGTAGAAGAAGAAGAAGCACAAGAATTTGAGTTGTTAGAAAGCTCTAGAACTGAAGTTCGATAGTTACAAAACAAAAACTTCAGCTCTAGAGCTGAAGTTAGCCAGTTACAAAAACAAAAACTTCAGCACACTTGATTCAGCACACTTGCTACTTCAAGCCCGTCTACTAGAATACTGAAGTTTTGCGTGATTGCCTTTGTTACTTCAGCCCCGTATGCTGAAGTTATGCGAAAAAGCGGGTACACTTGCAATTATTTTTGCAAAGCGGGCACAGGTTAAAACGTGATACAAAAAACAGGTATAGATGCAAATGCCCAAAAATAACGATTAGCATTTCTGCTCCAAAGTAGTAACTTTTTGGCCCACCAACAATAATTTAGTGGCTGAATCTTAAAACAAAACTAATCAAGACAAACAAGAGTCTAAAATATATTTGGGACAAAAAATTATTCAAGAAGAATCCATCATTGAAATACTATTGGAAAATCCATTTCAAATATCCGCAGTTATAAATTTATAATATTTGCATTGCTCAATATTTTATTCTTTTTTTGTGGAGGTAGTAATTAGTGAGAAAGAAAAATATGTATAATTCTAATTTTTTTGTTAAATTTTATTTTACTTCTAAGCCATGCGCTTCATTGATATTGATCACGAGAGAGTTTTGTTAATTATTGGTGATTTGCATTGATTCAACAACTGTTGTAATAGAAAAAGTCTGTGACGAAACACTGGCATGAATCTGTAAGACACGTAGAAAGTAATTATGCATAATTAGCGATAATTTAGTATTTCAAAAATTTGTGACTGTTGTTAGAAAATTTATAACTTTTGGTAATATGTGCGAAAGAATAAAAGTTGGGTCAAGTTGGGCGGATTGAGTTATCATCCATTGCTTAGTCCATCTTGACCCAGACCATACTAGCACATGTAATCTTTGGGCAACGTTGGGCTATGACCCATTTATTAGCTCAACCCGTTTTGATCCGCCCATGTTTAACGCAAACCACTCATTTGCCATCAGTTAGCTATGTTAGTTAAAAGAAATTTTTACATTCCTATACCATATATGAAACCTTATCACCCTCCATGTTTAAGGTTTGATTTAATTATATTTAGTATACCAAATTACCAAATCTATACCATAATTAATTTAGGATTATAATTAATGGGCAGTTTTTTACTCCTTAATTAAAGGGGTATAATTAATGGGCAGATTTTTACTCCTTAATTAAAGGTGTCCATATATCCCACGTTTCTCTCTCCCCATCATTTGTAACCAGCCGTTTTCCCCTCCCCTTTCTTCCTCTTCTCCCTTCCTTCTTCTTCAAATTGTAGAATTCAGACCTTCGAGATTCAACAAGTCGAAATTGCTACATTCTGTTCTTCATCGTTTTCAGAAATTGGCGATCATATATATGTTCTTCATCTTTTCTTCTCTCAAATCCACCATTGACAGCCATTAAAAAGCTTGAAAGCTTGAATTCAAATTTGGGTTTTCAAAAATCATTATTTGTTTGGATTGGGTGTTGTTGAAAATAATCGGGAATATGGTTTGGAGTTTATATCTCAATTTTGAGGGTTTTTGGTGAAGATGAGACTTGGTTTTGACTGATTTTCAGATTGAATCTCGAAGAAGAAGACATATAAGAAGAAGAAGAAGAAGAAGAAGACAAAGAAGAAGAAGACATATTACAGAAATTGTAGATAAATTGTAGTTAAATTGTAGTTAAATTGTAGATTGTGTCCAGAATGTAGTTAATGTATAGTTTTTTTGTAGACAAATTGTATTCTAAACATCATAATAACTACATTTAATATAACTACAAAATTTTCTATTCATCTACAAAAATTCTACAAAAAAACTAAAAATAAACTACAAAGTCAAACAGATCTCAATATCGTATCACCCAATTCTCATTCGATTGTAGTTTAATTGGGATTTTCGACATAATTGCGTTTTTTGCAGAAGATTTGTAGAAGTTTTAGTCATTTTTAATTTGTGAAAACAAAAAACAAAGCATCTACAATCAAAATACAAATAATCTACAATTTATCTACAAAATATCTACAAACTGGGTACATTGAATAGAAAGAGACGAAAATTAATACAGCGTGATTTGCGTTTGAAAATTTCTTAAAGAATTTTTAATTCCCCAATATTAGCGCACCTAAATAAGGAATTTTAATACTACAATGATTCCTTATTTAATGAAATATCTGAAAGAATATTTTCTGCCTTAATTTTAGCGCTTAAATAGGAAGATTATATCTACTAAGATTCTGTATTTAATGCATTGTTTCTGTTTTGTAAAAAAACTATTAACAGGGCGGGTAATTTTCAAATCATGAACATATTTAATAATATAATTTTCTATATGGTATATGAACGAAAATATCTCTAGCTAAAATTGTTAGGGCACAGCTGTACCAGCTAAGTTAATAAAGAGAGTTAGTGGAAGTTAGTTAAAGTGAGTTACTTGTACGTATATATACACAGCTACTATACATA
Organism: Nicotiana undulata; assembly: GCA_005239495.1. NCBI lineage: Eukaryota > Viridiplantae > Streptophyta > Magnoliopsida > Solanales > Solanaceae > Nicotiana > Nicotiana undulata. Next base: position 35,084 of record ML248327.1, on the reverse strand, counting down.
AGATACACTGTTGATTTCAATGAAAGAAAATGAGTTCATTCTCTGCTCAATTCAACCTCTCCATTTCTGCTCCTAAACTTGATTGAAGGTTCTAGAATTCAACACTAATTTTCATAATTATGATACTCTTTAACTCAATATCGAATTTAATAAGTGCTTTCAAAATGACACATAATAATTGCATGTCTGATATATATTTATTAATATGGGATAGACGCACAAAGTATGTACTCTAAAAGTACGAAAAAGTCATCTTTTCATATACGTAAGAAGTCCTATTTTGTAGGACTTTAAAATCCATTAAAAGTAATTAGAAATGGTTACTAGAAAGTCCACTCTCGAACAACATTCATCAATTTCAGGAATTTATATTTTTATTTAATTTTTATTTTATAACTCAAATAGAATATTAAAAATATTGATGTGATTTTTTAATATTATATACTCATTAATGTAGATACATGCGCAAAGAGCGTATCCTAAGACTAGTACTATGTAAAGTGTACAGAACCAATTGCAACAAGTGAACACCAAAGAGAGTCCAATGGTTTTTTTCTTGTGTAACCATTCGGTATTCGGTACATGCTAGCCCGACTAATTTGGATTTACAGTACGTAAGGCTAGTGGAGGGGGCAGGATCTTCGCGAGAGAGTTCAAAAAGAAAAAAAATCAAAATGATTGTAGCTAGTGGGAGTTGAATCTATGACCTTACAAAGGATTTGAACCCCCTTAACCACTAAGCTACACTTTTAGGTTATGTCAAGGGGATTCAAAACTTAATATTGTTTACCCTAAAATTTTGAGTAACAATTAAACTTATATTGTGGTTTTAAGGATACGTGATTTAATCCAATACCAATTGATAAATAATGAATTAAATAGATAAATTGAACATCATAATAAATCAAACCAGTATTCTAGCAGTGCTTCAACCTCGATTCGGGATGGTCTCGAGGTTGGATAACAAGAACGGTAAAGAATGGAGTAAACAGTGTTGAACAGTAATGAATAGTAAGTGAAATAGAGAGCATCGTATGTATGTATTCCTTATCAGTGAATAATGATGATCTTACAAACGAATGAGATACCTCTTTATATAATAGAGGAATCCTAAAAAGGTACCATTCTAATAATTGAAGTAAATCCCACGATTGGCATCACTAACCGCTTGATTCGATCTGTTCTGGGATTTCCGCCGTGATCTTCGATCGATTGCTAATATCTCGCCATTCCTTTATTATGCCTTACTCAAAGTCAGTCATGCTCGGTCTCGATCTTCAGCGAACACTTCTATCTCCATGCTTCATATTCTATCTTTGAGCTCCAGCGTAGTCCATTACGAGCTTACCCTCGAGGCAGCTCTCATGCCTATGAAATCAGATATTCCTGATTTCAACCGTTTACAGATAGTCCTCGCATTTCTTAGAGTAAAATGATATGAAACGATTTGATCCTCGATTCTCTGAGACGTCGATCATGAAATAAACCTTATGACATTAGCGACATAAGTGATTGAACCTTCGCGTCTGCACAGTTCCCAAAGTCATTAATTAACACCAGTTAATGGTCTTCCACTAGTGCTCTCTAACCGTCGAAATGGCCATTATATATTGAAACACTTCATAATCTATTCAAGCTTTACTTTCAAAACTTTATCCAAATCTCTAAAAGCTCTTCTACTCTCTTCAAGTTCATCTTCTTTGCCAGTCTACGTTTACCAAAACACGAGTTCTGCCTTCCTGTCCCTTAAACTTCATATAGCAATGGCTAAAACATCAAAAACTGTCCCCCAAAAAGAAAAGGCCACCTCATCGCGGTCGGCCGACAACAAAATGCCGGTGGAGCCACGCATTAAAGAGTGCATTCCTGGTCCATGCGAACTTACCTCCGACTTCAAAGTCGAAAAACTCTCTTCAGTTCCTGGCCGATGCGAGCCCATGTCTAGATATATCTGTTCGATATCTGAAGTTGATCTCGAGCAGGTGAAAAAAGACTGCCGATGGGAGTATATGGAAGTGGTTATTACTACCCTCGAGGAGGACATTACCACTTATGTGAAAGGGTTCCTAAGTGTATATACTTATCCTCTCATATTGGGCCACGGGGATCCCGTCATACTCGACTGTTGTCGCCAGTATCGGGTAACCCTAGGCCATATCTATCCCCCTTTCTGGCGCATAGTCATTTTGCTCAGATTCTTCATGAACAAGTTCGAGGGGATGTCTTTCGCCCTCGATCATCTCATCAGGCTATACAACCCCTGTCTTTATCGGGGCGGGTTGATAAGGCTTCAGCGCCAAGACACGAAGGTGCTATTCTCGAGCATAAACGAGGATAGGGACCGAGGATAGATGGGTCAGTTTGTCTGAGTCAAGACCTCCGATTTAATCCCCGTCGAGATGATGACATTCCCCGAGGAATGGAACATGAAGCGTAAGTAGAACCTCATCGATAACATTTGATTATTTGCTATGCTTCCTTTACCTCTTCTCATCTATATTATTCTTTCTGGTGCATCTTCCCCGTGGTTCCCTGGTGCAGTCCTGAACCTTGCAGGTTAGGTTCGAGAAGTGGCCTCAACCTCTACGTATGCGGAGCGCGCGTGGCGTGATTTGGCCAAGGGTCGATGGGAGGTCAAAAATCATGGTAAGTTCCTCTATCTGTGTTTGATGCTTTACTTGTGAAATACTTCTTTTTAACTTGGTTTCTTCTCATACAGGTCTCGAAGATAACGTCGTCATGAGGCTGCCTCCACCCGGGGAAGAGGAGGTCCTGAATCCAACCAAAGAAAAGAGAAGGAGAAGGGACTCGTCTCCAGATACCCCGAAACCTAGGAAAAGTAGGGCTCGAAAATCGAAGACTTATCCTGCAGTCTTATCTGTCAATGTAGTCCAACAACTTCGGGAGGAGGACGAGGAAAGAGAGTATGCCGGATGCCTGATGGTGGCTCGGAAGTGGGGAAGCACTAAAGCTCCGAAGACTGCTGAGCCAATGGCAGTTGAGGAAGTTCAGCTACGGTCCGAGGAAATCCTGGAGAAAGGTCCGAGCTGAGTACCCAAGTCATCGGGTATTGATAATGCCTCCCGCCGTGGTGAACAACCGACGGGTGTTCCCGAAGGGTCTAGTTTGAGTCACTTCAAAGAGAATAGAATTCCCCAAGTGACTCTCTTGGGGAAATTAACATAGATGACTCGCCTCCCGGCCCCACGTTCGCTGAGGGCAAATTTTGTGATGCGCGATCCATGGGGACCCCTGATGTGGGGACGACCACCGAAGGAGATGATATACTCTGCAGCTTCTTTGATGAGGCTCAGCGGCTTCTGAACTAAGTAAGTTTTATCCCATGTTATTATATTTGTGTTTGTTCTTATTTCTCTATGTCTTACCTCCTTCCTTTCTATACAGGCTTCGGCGCTCCATCGAGAGGCGTCTTCCAAATATCGGTTTGAGCTGATCCGATGTGAGGCTAGTCTCAAAAAGCTCACGGAGGAGAGAGATGGCCTCAAACTCCTCTATGTGAAAAAAGAAGAGGAGATCAGGAGCCTTCGAGACGAGCTGAGAAGAGCTCATCAAGATCAGACCGAGCTCATCGAACGCGTAATGTAACTTTTTGGTAACTTGTTATTTAGTAATCTTGACTTTGGCAACTAACACTTCGATTCTGCAGGCCCAACAGAAGGTCGAATTGGTTGCACAGCTTCATGAGGAGGACAAGATGAAAGAGGCAGAGACCTTGGGGTGGAAGCAGAACATGGACCGTCTTACCTCGGAGAAAGATGCGGTTCGGGTCCAACTGTCTTCCGTTGAGCATCACTCTAAAGTGTGAAGGAAGAGAGTTTAGCCCGAGCCTAGAATATTGAAGAGCTCGAGGCTATGTTGGCCGCTGAGCTTGCAAGGGCCAAATCTGAGGCGGAGGTGCTCGTGGCCTCTTACCGAGTCGACGCTGAATATGCTAACACTCGGGCAAAAGAGATCTTCATTTTTGTTGAAGTCAAATTATCATGTGTTGTCGAGCATGTTAGGGGCCAGTCTTAGAGAAAGACTCTTGAGGAGGTACATGCTCGTGGCTTCGACCTCTCGGCTGATACCGAGAGTGAAAAGGTTTTGGAGGACGAGGTCGAAGCTTTACTCTACGATGATGAAGACTCCGCGATTGGATCCGAGAGCAGAGGAGATGAAGATTCATCTCCCGAAGATTGCGGCTCCCGAAGATGTAGCTCCCAAAGCGGACTACACACTTAGGATTTTTTCTCCTTCAATTAATTTTTTTGTTTTTTGTGTAAGACCCTGTGTGGTCTTTGTAAATACTTTATATATATGAAAAATTTCTTTTCTTTCTATTTTGTCTCTGATTTATTATTTGAGATCAATTCTGCTTTGTCAATGCCTTGTGAAAATCTTGTTGTTGCAGCCTTTGTAATCGAGTGAGCACCAGCTCAAACTTAGAGTAGAACAAACCCTGAGTTTTTTTAGTCAAGCAAGAGCGAGTCCCTGAGCTTAATAATATGTTCGAGATTTTGTAACAACCCGGTCGGTCGTTTTGAGAGTTGGCACCCCGATGCCCTAATAACTGCTTTCCCCACGTTTATATCTGCTTATGAGACTTTTCGGAATGATTAGTTGTGAATTTCGGAGAGGTTTTGGATACATAGTCCCTATATATGAGTTTAAGCTTTAGAAATCAGACCGTAGTTGGAAATGTGTGAAGATGAATCCGGAATGGAATTTCGTTGATTCCGTTAGCTCTGTTGCGTGATTTCGGGGTTGGGAGCGTGTCCGTAATGTGTTTTCGAGGTTTGTAGTAGAATTAGGCTTGAATTGGCGAAAGTTAGAATTTTGGCGATTTCGACCGATAGGTGAAATTTTGATATCAGGCTCAGAATGGAATTTTGAGAGTGGATGTAGGTCCGTAGTGTCATTTATGACCCGTGTGTAAAATTTGAGGTCATTCGGACTAGTTTTGACGTGTTTCGGCATCGGTTGTAGATTTTGGAAATTTCCTAAGATCTTAGGCTTGAATCCATGCATAATTCTTGATTTTGATGTTATGGGACGTGGTTTGAAGGCTCGACTAAGTTTGAATGAGGTATTAGGACTGGTTGGTAGGTTTGGTTGAGGTCCTGGGGGCCTCGGATGTGTTTCGGATGCTCAATAGGTCGATTCTAGCCTTGTGAGGATTGCTGGTTTTCTGGTGTCAGTGCAGCAGACCTTTGCCCGTTGCGATCGCATGAGAGGATAGGCGTTCGCGTAGTGAAATTTGGGGCTAGCTAGTTTTTGTGCAGTGCGAACGCATACACTGGACTGCGATCGCGTAGGTTTGCTTGGATGGGGACGGGGGAGTTGCTTAGTGCGTTCGCGTGAGATAGCGTGTGAACGCGTAGGTTCATCTTCAGCTTGAATCGCGAACGCGTGGAGGCAAGGTCGCGTTCGCATAAGAGTGTGAGGCAACAGTGTGGGTGCGTTCCTCTACGCAAACACATGATGTGTTTCGCGTTCGCGTAGTGCATTTCTTGAGCGCGTGTGTTTTACTCTACGCGATCGCACCCGTATGTACGCGATCGCACTGTGTGTGCACCTGGGCAGATTTTAAAAACCCAAATCTAAGCCATATTTCATATTTTTGAACTTGGGAGCTCGGGGATTGGCGATATTTTGAGAGATTTTCACCTGGGCGATTTGGGTAAGTAATTCCTACTCGGTTTAGACTATTTTCCATGAATCTACACTTAAATCTATCCTTTAATTTCGAATTTATAGTGGAAAATTGGGGAAATTTTGGATAAAGTTCTTAGGCCAAGTTTTTGTGTTTTGATCGAGATATTGGTATCTGATTCGAGTAATTCTTGTATGGTTAGACTCATGAGTGAATGGGTGTTCGGAATTTGTAATTTTTACCCGATTCCGAGACGTGGGTCCGGGGGACTTTTTGGGCAATTTTCCTAATTTCGTGTATTAGCTTCGAACTAATTAGATAGATTGATTTCTTAAAGTGATATTTACATTATGCAATTGAATTGAATAGATTTGGGCCATTCGGAGTAGGGTACTCATGGCAAGAACATGATTTCGGGTTAAGTTGAGCGGTCGAGGTAAGTGGCTTGCCTAACTCTGTGTTGGGGACTTCCCCTTAGGTTGTTTTGATATTATTTATTGTATGGGCGCCGTGTACGTGAGGTGACGAGTACGTACACGGGTCATTGTTGCTAAAATTCTATTTTTTCCTTTCCATGCTATAAATCATTTTGCTCTTATTACACTGTTTAATGTGCTATTGGTATAGTTTAGATAAGGAAGGAGCATGTCTACCTGTTTTACCTAAATTCCCTATTCGATACCATGTGCACCATGTTTAGTTAGTTTTATCCTTTTCCTAGCCTGTGATTTTTCCTAAATTGTTTAAATAAACTTTATCTGGCATCCATTTGCACTACATATTTAAAATTGGGGACTACAAACGTATTTTGGGAGATCCTCCATGTTCTGCATATTTTAATTGGGGACTACGGACGTATTCTGGGAGATCCCCCCAGTACTGCATCTTTATATTTGGAACTATGGGACGGTATCCCAAGAGATTCCACTATGTGATACATTGTGCTGAGCCGATGGCTCCGTGTTACTGTCTTATTTCAAATTATTTACTTTTACTGCTTACTTTAGAATTTATCTCTTTTATGTACTTTTTAAACTGCTTACTATAAATCCAGTATAGCCTTAATCCTCTCGTCACTACATGACCGAGGTTAGGCTTGTCACTTACGGGGTACCAATTGTGGTATACTCATGCCCTTTCCTGCACATGTTTTTCGTGTGCAGATCGAGGTACCGGTACTCAATTCTGTTGCTAGGGGTCGTTGTAGCTGCTTCGAGGAGACCGCAAGGTAATTCTTCCGCATCCGCAGAATCGTCCGAGTCACCTTCCATTCAAGTTTAGATAGAGACATCTTATGTATTTCCTTTTCGTTGTATAGAGCTATTATGGTATAGAGCTTGTGGCTTAAAAGTGACATTCCGGGTTTTCGAGATTTTTCCTATACATGCCGAGTGGCGATATTATTTAGTAGATTTACTTTATTCTTTCTTTATTATATTGTTTTTATTTAATATCTTCTGCACATTTAGGCTTACCTAGTCATAGAGACTAGGTGCCGTCACGATACCTTTCGGAGGGTGAAATCGGGTCATGACAGATTTTGATCTCAGATGGCTTGATCGAAGCCATAATTGCATTGTTTTTATAGCTGAGTTCGAGTAAGTTTTGGACTCATAGTAACACATCCTTTAAGGTTTTATATCAAATAATGAGTAAGCTACGAACTTACAGTAACATACCCCTTAAGGTTTTATATTAGATAATGATGAATCCTTGAGCTATATTCAAGTCAGCTTTGTTTGAGCTCGGAATAGTGGAACCCTTAGGTCCGGGTTGAGTGAGAACAAGGTCTCGAACTCTAAATGTACTGGCCCTTAGTCTCTTTAGAGTGGGCCGATATGGCCTCTAAAAGATGGCTATTATTTCCCCCTTTCACCTTTAAAGACTTAGTAAAAATTTCTTTATGCCTTATCATGTATTTTTTACCCATTGGGGGTTTTTAGGGTTCGATGACGATCAAAGCCCCTTTGTTTCTCGTGCCTTAGCACGTTTTTTTGTTAGGATAATTTGATACCTCTTAAGGTTTTTTCGAGGGCTGATTTTATCGAAGCCCTTTTGGTTATTTGCCGAGGGTAGCCTTTTTTAACCGGTTTTTCAAAGACTTTGAAGGCCTATTTTTATTGCGGGACTTTGGACGTCTTCGAGCCGCGTTATTTTGGCCATAGCTTTTGGGTATGCCTCTTGGGCTTATTTCCTAATAACATTTTGAACATGTTCGAAATGTTAGTCCCCGAGAATGGTGACCATGGCCTATAGAGCTAGTCTCCGAGAATGGTGACCATGGCCTATAGAGCTAGTCTCCGAGAATGGTCTCCTTGTCCTATAGATCGAGGGATGCCTCTTTGAGGTCTTATGAATTTGAGTTTAGATAACTCGAATATGCCTATTGATGTTTAGCTTAAAGTATATATATATATATATATATATATATATATATATATATATATATTTCTATGTATATCGCCTCATATTTTACTTTTGTTTTGTGAATTTGGGATGTTAAACATGATTATTTTATTTTAAGTGTTTTTATGTATATGAATGATCCGGGAGAAATCGGTGGCGAAACGCGCGAAATTAGAGCCAAAATGGACGAAACCGGCAAAAGTGCGATATTGGGCGCCATAGGCAGCGCCTGGCGCCACCTGTGGCGCTGTGGGCAGTAGCTAAAATAGGAGCAGCACCCTGGTGGATGCCCAGCGCTGTCCAGGGCGCCGCTGGTGGGAAATTGGCTTATTTTGCCCGAGACACGGTTTATTCGGCCCTAGACCTACCCAACACATATAAAAGCAAGACTAAACCTATTTTTGCAGAAGGTTGACGCCACTTTGGAGGAAAAACACACACGGGATCGTTAGTAAGCGGAAAATTCTCAGTTTTCTTTATCTTTTTCTAGTATTTACAATTGATTCAACATTTATGCAATTGTTTAATTACATCATGAGTGGCTAAACACCTATTGTTATGGGGTTGTGATTTAGCCATGAATATTGTTGTTTGACATTAGCTTCACCTTGATTATAATTCACCAATATATGGTTGTTTCTTCAATTCTTTGTTTAATCGCTTAATTGTCTGGCGAGCAGTTAGGTTCTATTTACTATCTATGCTATGCTGGGGAAAGCCGTGTATAGATTATAGAAGAATTGAAGAGAGCACGATCTTAACCCTTCAGGGGAGCGGATTTGTGGTTAGGATATGAATATACCTAGTCACCGTGCTTAATTAAATATCGTAATCTTAATGCGTTCTAATAGATTAATTTCGTAGGAATATATGCGTTAATCTATTGAGAATATGCGAGTTGTACTTCGGGAGAAGGCTATGAGAGTAATTATCAATTAATTAGCAACCATGAGTGAATTATATGAAAGAGAGAGTTAATTAGAACACAATACGAATGGTGAATCGATCACAACCCTGGAATACTTGTCTCTACTGAATGCACAACAATCAACTCGTTACTTGATAACTTAGTATTACTTAGGATCGTAGTACAATATAATCACATTTTTGGACTTTGAATTTAGATGGATTGAATAAATTATTTAGTGATTTAGTGAGTAGTTTACATAAGTCTCTATGGGTTGGACTTATGTAAACTACTTGCGTGTGCGTTGGGAGCAACACCTATCGTCGATGGAAGTCCCCGAGTGTTCGAGGTGTATCTGCACTTGTCTCTTGAGAAATTTCTCAAAAAATCATAAGTATGAGGTTTGTATAGTAGAGAATTTTCTTCGAGACACAAGATGTTTGATAAAGAAAGAATTCTTCTTTGAATAATTTATAAATGCGCACATGTTTTTCCATCGGGGCTCGACTAATATATATGGACACGGTTCATTCGAGCGTTTGGCCCATTACAAAGTTTCCCTATCGAGGCCCTTTGACACGAAGGACTTTTCTCGAAAATATAACATCCGAGGACAAGCAAGAGTCTAAGTGTGGGGTGTTGATGTTTAGCTTAAAGCATTTATATTTCTATGTATATCGCCTCATATTTTACTTTTGTTTCATGAATTTGGGATGTTAAACATGATAATTTATATTAATTTTAAGTGTTTTTATGTATAGGAATGATCTGGGAGCAATCGGTGGCGAAACGCGCGAAATTAGAGCCAAAACGGACGAAACCAGCAAAAGTGCTCTTTTGGGCCCACTAGCATGCCTTACGTGTCGTACATGTGATCCTATCAAAATGTTAAGATGATAATGCTATTGAGTTGGTAATTTATTTTCCCGAAATGTTGGAGTGTACTCTTCTTAATTATTTGGAAAGAGGATTGATTTCCCCGTGGATTATTGTGTTCCTGGCAAGGTTATTTATGGAATATTGTTAAACTTGGCAAACAAATTTACAGAAAAATATTCTAAATACTATCTTCATGTTTAATTAAGGAGAATTTTATCACTTCTATGAGAAACTGCTTTCTTGAATAAAATATGGATATTTTATATGAATACGTGTACCTATGAGCACCTGAGTCGCATGTATGATTCGCGAGCAGGCTAGCCGTATTATTATTATGTTGACCGCGTCGCATGATCGATTCGCGAGCGGGGAAAAATAGATGCATCTATGGTTCGGGCCGATCGACCCTTCGGCAGTGCACAGTTTATTATTTGTTGGTCCGCGCCGTTCGACCCTCGGCATATTTGTTGCGCTTGATAAATGCTGCGTATCTTCCTGTGGTTTATACATTCTTATTGGCCTTAGCATATTTTGAGATTGCCAGTTAAAAATAATGAAGGAGGATTTATGAGGAAAAATGAGGAATAGATTGATATTTATTGATGTTTCTTACCTCCTATTATTGTTTAATTGATCATTGTACTAAATGCTTAGCACCTCACTTGAATACATTTAAGTGTCCTATAGCAAGTGTCAAATTCGACCTCTCGTAGCTACCTCTCTGAGGTTAGGCGGGATACTTACTCAGTACACGTTGTTTTCGTACTCATATTACCCTTCCTGTGCATTTTGGTTGCACAGGTACACCCTTTAGCGATGGTTGACTTGGAGACTTAGACGTGCTGCATTATCCAGAGACGTTCCGCAGCCGACAGAGTCTCTCTCTCTCTCTTCTGTGTATTGTATGTTTATTTTAAACTCTTGTCCAAGTTGCATTTCGGACAAGTTTTGTAGTAATTGTATAAATTCTTAGAAGCTGCTCATGTACTTGCGTCACCGGGTTCTGGGGATGTGTTGAGATTTATTCTATTGAATTGAATTGATTCTCCGTCATATTTAATTTACGAAAATTTATTTAATTGATTATGAAATGTGAGAATAAGGCAACGATTTCGAAAATGTTAAAACAAGAATTTCTTCAACTAATTAAGGTTTGGCTTGCCTGACAGTGGTGTCCGGCGCCATCACTACTTATGGAATTTGGGTCGTGACAGAACCCTAGAAATCGAATCCAAGAGGATTGAACTTCAAAAAGGTAATATCTGCACCCTCTAATTGATTCTAACATTGGGTTAATGATTATAGACTCTAGTTCATGAGATATGGGTTGATGGGTCTGATAGAAAAGCATGAACGGTTATAGGTTTGGGTTGTTGATTTTTTATTATTGGTTAAGGGTGTTGTTTACCTTATGGGTGATGAAGAATGATGTTGATTTTAACCATTTGAGACTTTAGAATTTATCTAGGAGCAAGAGAATGTGTTATTGGGTGTAGAAACACTATTAATAAGGGCAATAAAGCTTTATGCCACCAAGTATTTGATAAAATGCCTAAGGAACGAAAACATGAGTATTATTGCTAATATGGAATTCCTTTGACTTGTATTGATATAGATTAAAGTTGAAAGGGTTGACAAATATTGTATTACGCTCAAGAGTAGGAAATTAAGGTATGTGAGGCTAACTCTCTATGTTTGGTAATGTTAATGATTCTCCCTACACTGCGTTTCTTTTACCACGTTACCATTTGCCTCAGAAACATAGTTTAGCCTAGTTCCTTGAATAGTTGTAGAACCTCTATTCTCTAGCTTCATAACTTGTTCATGACGTTCATTCTGAACGTTGTGAGCTCAGTTCGTATTCAATATAGACTTGGGTTTGATGTCCCTAAGTCTCAGTATAGCTTACTCAGCATGTCATAAACAGTTGAAGTTTCAATTTTCATAATCAGTTCATGAATACATGTCTCAGTCTAGCTCTATTCAGTATTCAAGTATCATGTAACTCAGTATGGTTCAATATTTCAGCATCATGTATTTCAGTATCATGTATTTAAGTATGATTCTCACTTTCTGAATGTTGAACACCTGTATTTGGGCCTGAGGCCGTAGTTATGTATACGTATACTTGGGCTTGAGGTCGTAGCTTGTGCACATATTTATTGGGCTATAGGCCGTAGCTTATTCAGATAAATAGATTGTTCATCATTCAGAAGAGGGAGTATTCATATCCTTACTTCCTTTCAGTTCAATTATTAGTTACCATTTGAGTTATCAATTATCATATCAGTTACCAGTTATCAGTTCAGTTATCAATTATCAGTTCAGTTATCAACTATCAGTTATCATTTCAGTTATCAATTATCAATTCTCAATTATCATCTTGGTTTTAGTTTCAGCATTTATAATTCTTTCTTTCAGTTGCTTTACATACCAGTGCAATTCAAATGTACTGACATCCCTTTTTCCTGGGGCCTGCATCTCACGATGCAGGTAATGATCTACAGGTTAATGATTCAGAGCGCTATGATTCTCGAACCAGCTATTTGGTGATCCCAGTTCTTTCGGGGAATTATCATTACCTTACAGTCTTCAGTATTTTCAGACAGTAAGTGTTTTCAGTACTTCATTTGAAGCTTCATAGACTATAGTAACAACTAGACAGAGTCACATGCTTTTTATATTAAGCTATGTTGGCTACAAATATGTTTCATAAATATATTAGTGTTTCCGCACTTCGATTTATATCATCGAGACTTTTAGTATATCAACATGTGTTAGTTTATCTTCTATATTCAGTATGTTAGGATATCACATGTTGATTCAGCCAGCCAGTTGGTTCTCTCGGTCACAGGTAGTCAGGCACCGAGTGCCGTGTTAAGTCCAGGCTCAGGTTCGGGGCGTGAGAAAGCTTGGTATCAGAGCACTAGGTTCAAGAGTCCTAGGGAGTCTATTAAGCCGTGTCCAGTGGAGTTTCCTTTATATGTGTAATGACCCGACCGGTCGTTTTGAGATTTAGCGCGTCGTTCAGTAGTTGGAAGTCATGAACAACTTCATTTCAAGTATTATGACTTGTGTGTATGGTCGGAGTTGAAATTCAGGAAGTTCGGAGTTAAATTGAAAGGAAAATATTCATTTCAGAAGCCTTAAGTTGGAAGAATTGACTAAGATTGGAATTTTGAGTAAACGACCTCGGAATCAGGATCTGAAGGTCCGAATCGGGTTTTGGCTAACCCGTGAACGATTGGGCGTATATTATGGAAGTTAGCATTTTAGAAGAATTTCATAAGTTTGGGTTGAAAGGCATTTCAGTGTTTTAGATTTCATTTGGGATTCCGAGTCTGGGAATAGCTCTATATGGTGATTCTGGAGTTGGGAGCGAGATCGAAAGTGAATTCGGATGTCCGGAGGTCATTTTGAAGTCATTTGGCTAAAGATAGAAATTTGAAGGTTTTGCGAAATCCGATCAGAAGTGGAAATTTTGATATCGGGATCGGGATGCGATTTCGAAAGTTGGAGCAGGTCCCTAATGTCGAATGTGACATATGTGCAAAATTTGAGGTCAATCGGATGTGATTTGATAGATTTCAGCATAAAATGTAGAAGTTTCAAGTTCTAAAGTTTATTAAGCTTGAATTGGGGTGCGATTCATGATTTCGACGTTGTTTGATGTGATTTGAGGCCTCGACTAAGTCCGCGATATGTTTTCAGAGTTGTTGGCACGTTCGGACGGGATCCCGAGGGGATCAGGTGAGTTCCGGGTAGTTCCCGGGATGTCTTTAGACTTAAAACATAGTTGTTGCAGGTCGAGAAGTCAAATCACTGAACACACCACCGCGGTCCGCAGTCCTTTTTGTGCTGACCGCGGTGGGGGGCTTCGTGGCCGCGGTCGTTTTTTTCACGGTACGCGGTGGAGGAGCTGGGCCATTGGTCCGACTTCGGAGGCCTATATCTTCTGATCTACAAGGAATTTTGAGATGATTCAAAAACGAAAGTTGTAGCCCTTCGTGTCTAGTTTCTTGAAAGGTAAAGAAATTGTAATGTGGACGTATGTAGAGAAAGTTATGGATTTCACTGCAGTCATTTTTCTTTGTTTTCTTCACTTTTTCTTGTTTTTGTTTGTTTGGACCGCGGTAGATTTTGTGCGGTCCGCGATTGCTTTTCCAAACACTCTTTCTTCTCCTAAACGTTTAAAAGTGATTTCTAACTCATTTTCTTCACCCCTTTACTTATTTTTACAAGATTTCATCCTAGAATCTAGGGTTTTCATGGTGGAATTGGAAATTTTGGTAAAATCTAAGAATATTTAAATTTGGGAATTTAGACCTCAAATTGAGGTCGAATTCCAAAATCATTTATATATCCGGGCTCGGGGGCGAGTGGGTAATCGGTTTTTGGTCCGAATTTTGGGATTGGAATGAGCGGGCCCGGGTTTGATTTTTGACTTTTGGGAAAAGACTTTAGAAAACTCTTTTCCATGCATTAGAATTGATTCATTTAGCATTTATTGATATAATTAAGTAACTTGTGGCTAGTTTCGAGTCCTCAGGAGATGAGTTTGGAGTTTCGGGCGCATTTTTAACCCGAAAAGTAGGTTCGACACGAGGTAAGAGGGAGTTGTCCCCATAGGTAAATATAAATGAACGCATTTTCCATTTTTGTGGGGGCTACGCACGCACGAAGTGACGAGAGTCCGTGCGCAGCTACTATTATGCCAGGTCGGGTAGTTTTAGGACTCACGAGCATGCTTTATGTTCCTTACATGTATATGTATCTCTAGATGTATCTTAAGTTGCTTATTATCCCTGAATTAGCATGAGAATAGTAGGAAGCTACACCCAAATTTACAGTTGTTTAGTTCCTTCTTACAAGCATAGTCTCTACTGAATTTTCCAAAATCTTATGATAATTCTGTGTATGTATACGAGCACCCAAGTGGCAGGTATGATTCGCGAGCGGGGTAGACTTATGATAATTCTGTGTATGTATACGAGCACCCGAATCGCAGGTATGATTCGCGAGCGGGGTAGCCTTATGGTAATTCTGTGTATGTATATGAGCACCAGAGTCGCAGGTATGATTCGCGAGCGGGTTAGCCTTATTATCATGTCAACCGCGTGGCATGATTGATTCGCGAGCGGGGTAAAAGATGCACTTATGGTTCGGGCCGTTCGACCCTCGGCTGTGCACATATATGATTATTTTTATGGTTCAGGCCGGTTGTCCTTATCCCGTGTGAGTATGATAAATTGTTACTGATTTCATGGATATTGATTTGATAGATATTTGGGGGAAAATGAAGTAGTGATTATTTATTTACTTCCAGTACTTGGTTGGATTTCAGTACCTTATATATATTTGCTGCTTTACTACCTTTACATGCCTACCGCTTTCATCATATTCTATTAAATTATATTGTAGGACCTTAGTGAGTGTCAAGTCGACCTCTCGTCACTACTTCTTTGAGATTAGACAGGATACTCACTGGGTACATATATATTTATGTACTCATACTGCACTTGCTGTGCATTTGTTGCACAGGTATATTCATAGCAATGTGGCTGACTTGGAGACTAAGACGAACTGCATCACCCAGAGACGACCCGCAGCCGGCAGAGTCTTCATTATATGTATTTGTACCTTATTTTCAAAATTTCTTGTCCAATTTGTATTTTGGACAAGCTTTGTAGTAATTGTATAAATTCTTAGAATTTTGCTCATGTACTTGTGTCACCGGGTTCTTGGATGTGTTTGGGGTGTATTTAAAAAAATGGAATATTGGACCGTTATTTCTATTAAATGGATTTCATCTAGTTATTATGTATTAACGTGAAAGGTAACGATTTTGAAAATATTGAGACATGAATTTATTTTAAACTAACTAAGGTTTGGCTTGCCTGACAGTGGTGTCCGGCGCAATCACGACCTTATGGATTTTGGGTTGTGAAAATATGTGTGTGCCGGCCACTCATATAAATGGTTAACTACCAAGGCATCAAGGATTGTCTCATTTTTTTCTACTCTAGATCGTGCCATGAAACTTAGAGCAATAGGTAACCATCTCTTCTTATGGAATTCCAGACGTATCTAATACCCAAGCGACGGGCAAGAAAAATCCAAGGTTCTAGAGAGGATGATTTCTCCATTGGGTAATGATTATGGAGTACATGTTAGTAACAAATGAGACTTGAGAGGATGTTGGAAGTGGGATGCAATGGATAGTAGTACATATTAGAGCATAACCTTACTAGAAAGTACAAAAGTAGTTATTCCGTTTTATGGTCATCAGTTTACCTCAGTTACAAGTTATACAATCTTTCAGTTAGCAAGTTTATGGTTATTCAGTATGCCAGTTATTAGCTATTCAGTTACCAAATATCCAATTTTTAATGTATAAAAATTCTGGTGACTGGTGAGTATACAGTGATGCCTATGGGTGCTAAAAGGAAATGTAAGTAACAATGTTTATAGTTAAATCTTCGCATATTTTAGGTCTAAATTAATACCAAGAATCACCGGATGGTGCAGTAAGTGATTTATCAGATGATGGTATACTCTGAAGAATAAGTAGGTTTATGGTAATCGTACGTGTTTTACCTCAGAGAAAAAATTCTTTTAATTCCTTGAAATGGATCCACATGTGGGATGATGATAGTTCAGATGTTAGACCCTCACATTGGTCACTATAGTTTTGGATAGAAAAGAGCCTAGCGACAATATACCTAGGAGTCAGGAACGATTGTTATTATCAGAGTTGTATTTTTCGTATGACTCATGTATATGACTAAGAAGACATGATGTATGAAATGAGAACCAAGAGCAGCCAGTATTTAATTTCAGGGAATGATTTTAAGTTGTTTAGATTTATTCAAATCAGAATTAGAAAGTACTACGTTAGTGAACTACTGTAAGAAGCCGCTATTACTGTGAGATAAAAGATAAGACAGTTCCCCCCTTAGATTATGTGACTAAGTGTTTACTACAAATGTTTATAGTCAGAAATGATTTTTGAAGTGTATAGAAAATTTGGGGTTAGATATTCCAATTTCGTTTAAGACAGATGAACTTTCTCTAAGTGTGATCCATGTACATAGTTAAAAAAAAAGGAGATAAGTATGCGACCGAAGAACAGGGTCGGATGGTGAGGGAAGTTAGAAATAGCCTTATTCTTCACTTTAGTTATTCAAAGTAGAACATGAACACATGATGCTAGCAGGTAGTTAGTAAAAGAATAGTTAGTATGTTTGAGTAGATACAGTGAATTAGCAGTTTCAACAGAGCTAATAGAGGTATAATTTGATTTACTTAGTAAAGTTAACAACAGTGAGTAGGTAACAGTTTGAAACACCGAGCGCATGTTAGAACCCGAAAAGTTTAAGTTAAACCCGTAGTACAGTGGCAGTGTGAAAAAAATCAGCTAGTAGTGAGAGAGCAAGCTATAGAAGAATAGCCTTTAGGAATTATCGAAATGTGATTTCTCCAAGTTTGACAGTGTAAGAAGAGTTAAATTATTAAGATTGTGTGTGAATACATTAGCTTTCCGTTATGTGAATAATTTAGTCTTTCAAAAAAAAGAAGGATCCGCAAGTATAAGACCTTTGGTCTAGGGGTGATGTGAAAACCATCAGTAAGTCCAGATGGAGATTTGAAACCTGCATAGTTAGAATGGGATAAAAAAAAGAGAACTATAAAATCATGCCCCAATTATGTATCATGAGGGTAGTGCAATCGCATGAGACTCTAATCTTCGGAGTATAGACTTAGCTCACAACAATTCTATGAGTGTTTTCAGGAAGTACCTTAAAAATATAATCAGGTATGGGAATTAAAACTCATGATTGAGGTAGATAAGAGAACTCTAGTGAAAGAAGTTCACCAGCCAAGATAGGAGTTCGACTTCGGACACTGAAGATAACGGAGTTGTTGTCTAGAACATGACTTGTTCCCCCTTAGTAGCCGAAGAGAAGGAGAATTTTTTTGATGATCCTTACTTGTTGCAGTAAAAAGAGAGGATTCACAAGCATAAAATGATAGTTTTTGAAAAATGGGGAGATAATAGTACTTTGAGGTACCATGACATATTGTGTGTTTCCGACATAGATGGACTTAAAGAGGGAAGATCATGTTAGAAGCCCATAATTCCAGGTATTCTTTCCATCCAGGTTCCCCATATATGCATCATGACCAAGGAGATTTATTGGTTGAACGACAAGAAAAAGTACGTCGCAGACTTTGTGGCCAATTGTCTGAATTGTCAGCAAGTGAAAATCGAGCAACAGAAAGCCTAGTGTTTTATCCCAGAATACACATATTTTGAGTGGAGATGGTAAATATGAAATTCATGACAGGATTATCTCACTCATTTTAAAAGTATGATCAGATTGGGTGATTATAGATCGACTTACCAAGTTAGCTCACCTCTTGCCAATGAAGACTACAAATTCAGTAGAGGATTATGCCAAGTTGTATATCTAAGAAACCATCAGAGTGCATGGGAACCCGTTGTCCA
This sequence comes from Nicotiana undulata, assembly GCA_005239495.1. NCBI lineage: Eukaryota > Viridiplantae > Streptophyta > Magnoliopsida > Solanales > Solanaceae > Nicotiana > Nicotiana undulata. The sequence goes on along the minus strand of ML248327.1, from coordinate 16,730 downwards.
TCATTTTATATCATGGTGCTCATTTTAGAATGAACTTTTAGAAGTCCTTTCAGAAATGATCAGGCACAAGTTTTCCATCCTCAAAAAGGTGGGAAGCAGAGCTCATTATTCAACACTTGAGGACATCCATGGTTTTAAAGGTAATTGGGATAATTCTGTGTATGTATACGAGCACCCGCGTCGCAGGTATGATTCATGAATGGGGTAGCCTTATGGTAATTCTGTGTATGTATATGAGCACCCGAGTCGCAGGTCTGATTCGCGAGCGGGGTAGCCTTATTATTATGTCAACTGCGTCGCATGATCGATTCGCGAGCGGGGTAAAAGATGCACTTATGGTTCGGGTCGTTCGACCCTCGATAGTGCACAAATATGATTATTTTTATGGCTCAGACCGATTGTCCTTATCCCGTGTGCGCATGATAAATTGTTACTGATTTCGTGGATATTGATTTGATAGATATTTGGGGGAAAATGAAGTAGTGATTATTTATGTACTTCCAGTACTTAGTTGGATTTCGGTACCTTATATATATTTGTTGCTTTACAACCTTTACATTCCTACCGCTTTCATCATACTTTGTTAAATTATATTGTTGGACCTTAGTGAGTGTCAAGTCGACCTCTCGTCACCACTTCTTCGAGATTAGACGGGATACTCACCGGGTACATATATATTTATGTACTCATACTGCACTTGCTGTGCATTTGTTGCACATGTATATTCATAGCAATGTGACTGACTTGGAGACTTAGACGAGCTGCATCACCCAGAGACGACCCGCAACCGGCATAAGCTTCCTCATATGTATTTGTACCTTATTTTCAAAATTTCTTGTCCAATTTGTATTTCGGACAAGCTTTGTAGTAATTGTATAAATTCTTAGAATTTTGCTCATGTACTTGTGTCATCGGGTTCTGGGATGTGTTTGGGGTGTAGTTAAAAAAAATGGAATATTGGACCGTTATTTCTATTAAATGAATTTCATCTAGTTATTATGTATTAAAGTGAAATGTAACGATTTTGAAAATATTGAGACATGAATTTATTTTAAACTAACTAAGGTTTGGCTTTCCTGACAATCGTGTCCGGCGACATCACGACCTTATGGATTTTGGGTCGTGACAACATGGTATCAGAGCACTAGGTTCCCTTAGGTTTCACGAGTCATTAGCAAGTCTAGTAAAGTCTTGTAGATCAGTACGGAGACGTCTGTACTTATCTTCGAGAGGATACATGACTGTTAGGAGTACTTCCCTTCTTGATTCCTCATCGTGCAATTTGATTCCTTTATGACTTATGCCTATGTTCCTTCCTACTCAATCTTATACGTCGCGAAGCGCTTTCTATGAATCGAGGATTTGAGGAATTTTAATGATACTATGGATGTGGTGCGGGATGTTTCTCTCTGCGAGGTTGATTGAGGCTATTGTAGTTGCTCTGCGGAAGAGTAATATGTTGTTTTCAGCCAGTAGCTGTGCTTCTGAGAACTTTGAGGTTATGCTCAGGTTGTGTTGATGCTTACGATTGGTTATCACACGATATCGATATAATGGTAGAATGCTTGCCCATATGTCGGGGTAATGAATGACTTGAAGGGAGGTCTTCTTAGAGCAAAATTTTGAGATCTCAGTATTTCAGTTCCGGTAGAGGAAGGCAATTGAGACTATGAATGTTCAAGTCTGGGGGATAGAGTAAGAGACTTGGTGTTATCAAGCAGGGTGGAGTTTTCATCTGTTAAGTTCGCCGGTGTTATAGTTCTTCGGTTGCACTGGGTCAGAGTGTTGTGAAGTAGTATTGAAGAAGCGATTGTCAGAGATCGTGGTGTGTGGTGGTTCAGAATCGAATAGTCATTTCTAATGAAGGAAGCTCGAGAAAGATGATCTTCGGGGAGTCGAACTTATGGTGATCTGCTGGTTGAGGTGTTGCAAAGAATGCTATTGAATTGAGGCCGCAATTGAGAAGCATGCAATGAAGGAAGACATGTGAGAAGTGTCGGGCGACGACTAAATTTCTAAAATGCCAGGCATAAGGGATGGAAGTCAGGTAGTGCTTAAGGAATAAGGTTAACCAAAGTGGGAGAGCGGCAGCATAATGGTGAATTAGAAGATGTTGGAGCGCATTTAGTAGATGTCCATGAGGAGCGGACGAACGGGAAAAATTGGTGAATGAGGATAGGCTTAGGATGGGATATTGATGTTGTAGAGGGTGTGCAGTGAAGCGTTGTTGGAAGGTGTCAGTTGGTGATTTCCACAAGTGAGTTATCTCCTGTGAGTAGGTTAGCGGTTGTGTGGTTGGCAAGTTTTGCGAGGAATCCTAGTGGCTATTTGGTAGGAGGCAGAATGTGTGAATGGTGCTAGAGAATTTGAGTATTTGGGGAATGCTAACAGGAGAATTCGGAAGAATTGGACAGATTGGTTGAGCAAGGTCAAGTCAACAAAGAAGAAGGGATCTCAGCAGGGTCTAGAGTGGTGCAAGAGTAGCTTCGGGCTAAGTGGGGGAGTCCCACCACCTGCAGTTGGGTTGAAGCATTTTCTTCTCATGGGGGTTGCGGATTGTCGGTGTATTGGCAAGTTATTTCAGCTAAGGGGAAAGGAGTAAAATGGTAATTGTGCATGGGATTTGATAAATGTGTGCAAAAGTTGGCCCTGTTAGACCAAGGTTAGGCTTTGGAAGATTCAGAATTTATGCTTAAGGCATAGGCGAGTTGTTAGGGTAGTGACTCAGTCACGTGCTTCATGGAAAAGGGTGTTCATGTGCTAGAAGAGCCTTGGAGGTGATTGTATTTGTGGCCAGTCAGAATGGGTGACTCTCAATAGTGGTCCTACTAAATTTGAAAGTTAAGTATGCGGTGCTTAAGGGTTTCATGTCTGCAGTATGGCTAAGGATCGAGCATTGCAACAGATGGTGATAGGAGGCCCGGAATGTTCCATGATGTTTTCAGCTTGCAGTATAGTATTAGAGGAATGAGAGAAATAACTCCGGATTTGTAGAAAGGTTATCAGGATGAGTATATCAGTCGAAGAGGTGAATGCGCACTAGGAGGGTATGAGACATTTTGTGTGATCGAGACATCATGGTCTCGTGAATCAAGATCACTCGGGATGAGCGAGGATTGAGTTCGTTATATGATGAATGGAGTTACTATTATTTCTGAGGTAATTAAGGATAATAAAAGAAGATAGATTGGTTAGCCATGGTTGAAATGGAACATGTACGGCGGGGATCAGTTCCTTTAGTACGATTAAGTTATGGATGTGGTTTGTGCCGGTGTGTGCGAGGCTTGTCGGCCGCTGTAATGGATTTATTTTGAAGCATTCCAAGTATTATGGCTTGTCAGTGTAGGCAGATCCCGGAAGGATTATGGTGGCATAGACTACTACTTAAGGATTACATGTATTGTGATGGTGAGAATTCACTCGCGTGTTGTTATGATTCTCTTGAATTGAGGTAAGAAAAATGTTTCTATATGATGGAGTGTTCACCCTATTAGTGGTTCAGGAGTCATGATGGAATTCTTGCGCTATCTCATATTGGCATGTTAGGTGCAGTAAACAGTATGTAACTAGGTGTAAGGACCGAGATTGTAGTTCGCTGTTAACCAGGATGTCATGAGCTTGGAGGAGCAAGAAAAAGGGGTTTGAATGTTTAGAGTAAGCTGGTATTGTCTTCAGTGTCACCTAAGATCGGTGTTTGATGAAAGAGGCTTGCACCCTGGTTATGGGTTCTCGATTTGTTTTACAGCGTAGTGTAGTCGGTGGTGTGAATGTGCAGACTTTTTACTTGGTGTGGAAGGTCGTGGGAGCGTGACCACATGAAGATTATACAAGTGTGACATGTAGTCACCTGATTGATTGAAGATTTAGACCAAGTATAAGGAAGTGCAATATTGCTTATTTTAGAATTTATGCCTGGAAGGCGTTCGGTTCAGTTGGTTGTGGATTGTGGGGTGTTTGTCCCAGCTATGATGATTGTTCTTGCGTGTTATGAGAGGAAGTGGGTTATTTTGGACCCAGGTAAAGCTATTAGCCTAGTTCAGTGTGAGCGGAATCGGCTTGAAGTGTGTAAAAGGATTTAAGCAGACTTATTGGCCCCATGTGAGTCAGATGTGTTCATTTCAGTATAGCGCTCCTCAAGGAGGGGTGTTGGAATATCAGATGCTGTTCCGTCTTCATCAAATTCATGTATATTATGATTGTGCCGTGTGAGTTGTGAAACGGCTTGATAGATCCCTATGTGTTGAGTCTCCGTGTAGTGATGATGTTATATGAGAAGGAGAGCTCTTGAGATTCAGGGTATATATATCGCACCTCAGTTGTGCTCGGGTTTTGTAGCGTATGGCTCTATCTGTCTCCCCAGGATGGTATTATGCACTTAGCGTGCTTGTGACCGATATTCGGTAATTTGTAATGGTGAGCAATTCAGCTTCGTGTATATCTCCTTATGTGAATTTTATGATGGGATCGGGTGGCACGCCGCCACAGGTATGTTATTTGGATTGGGTTGCACGCCGCAATAGGATGATGTTGAGTGAGGTTCCTATCTTTATTTTTCTTGTGTTTTGCTTCCTATTTTCTAAGGAAATCCATGTTAGTTGCGTGAGTTGAGTAGTCCCTTCTTGAGTCATATTCTTATGTATCATGTTCGAGATGCGGCCTATTAGCACATTGTGGCATCGTGTGTGACTATTGGTCATGTCTGGGGTGATTGGTTGTTTGGACAGTTCATACTGGGTGAGAAGAGACTATTGGATTAGGGATCAGTGCGATGGGATTTTTTGAAGTATGGTAGAGAACAAATACCAGTATTTGGTTCGTAATGAGATGATGATCTAATTCAAAAGAAAAGATTTCAATGTTCGGTTAACTCTGCAGTTGGTTAGGAAATTTCTACACATCTCCTCCGTTGTGGTGGTATCGTCAGCATTATAGCAGGATGTATGTATGTATCTTATAAGGTGCATTGAGAGCATCAGATTCGTAGAATTTTTGGCCGTTAAGATTCAGGGAATTTCCTGGTGGCTAGATGATGAATTGTGCGGTGCATTGTGCGGATCCAGCAAAGGTACGCAGTTGTGTTGTGGTGCCTTGTGTGGTAGTTGATACAGTGTTCGTATATTAGAAACAACCCTGACTGAGAATTTCAAGTGTTACAACTGGGTTCTGAGCTTATTATATGGATAAAAGAGAATATCTTCAGATCTGATCAAGCCAATGTGCTCAACCGGGATGTGGCAGCACGGGAAGGTGCACGGGGTCTTAAACAGTGATTTCAGATAACTCAAGAGAAGTTCTTGGCACGTTCGAGGATGAACGTCTATTTAACTGGGGGAGAATGTAACGACCCGACCGGTCATTTTGAGCTTTAGCGCGTCGTTCAGCAGTTGGAAGTCATGAACAACTTCATTTCAGGTATTATGACTTTTGCGTATGATCGGAGTTGAAATTCAGGAAGTTCAGAGTTAAATTGAAAGGAAAATATTCATTTCAGAAGCCTTAAGTTGGAAGAATTGACTAAGATTGGAATTTTGAGTAAACGACCTCGGAATCAGGATCTGAAGGTTCCAGCAGGTTCGTATAATGATTTCGGACTCGGGCGTATGTCCGGATCGGGTTTTGGGTAATCCGGGAGCGTTTCGGCGTATATTGTGGAAGTTAGAATTTTAGAAGAATTTCATAAGCTTGGGTTGAAAGACATTTCAGTGTTATAGATTCCGTTTGGGATTCCGAGTCTGGAATAGCTCCGTATGGTGATTCTGGAGTTGGGAGCGCGATCGGAAGTGAATGCAGATGTACGAAGGTCATTTTGAAGTCATTTGGCTAAAGATAGAAATTTGAAGGTTTTGAGAAATCCGACCGGAAGTGAAAATTTTGATATCGGGGTTGGGATGCGATTTTGAAAGTTGGAGTAGGTCCGTAATGTCGAATGTGACCTGTGTGCAAAATTTGAGGTCAATCGGATGTGATTTGATAGATTTCGGCATCGGATGTAGAAGTTTTAAGTTCTAAAGTTTATTAAGCTTGAATTGGGGTGAGGTTCATGATTTCGACATTGTTTGATGTGATTTGAGGCCTCGACTAAGTCCGCGATATGTTTTCAGACTTGTTGGCACGTTCGGACGGGGTCCCGAGGGGCTCGGGTGAGTTCCGGGTAGGTCCCAGGATGTCTTTAGGCTTAAAACATAACTGTTGCAGGTCGAGAAGTCAAATCTCTAAACCCACCACCGCGGTCCGCGGTCCTTTTTGTGCTGACCGCGGTGGGGGGCTTCGCGGCCGTGGTCATTTTTTTCACGGTACGCGGTGGAGGAGCTGGGCCACCGGTCTGACTTCGGAGGCCTATATCTTCTGATCTACGAAGAGTTTTGAGATGATTCAAAAACGAAAGTTGTAGCCCTTAGTGTCTAGTTTCTAAAGCATGTCACTGCAGTCATTTTTCTTTGTTTTCTTCACCTTTTCTTGTTTTTGTTTGTGCGGACCGCGGTCGTTTTTGTGCGGTCCGTGGTGGGGGCCTGAGAGGAATATAAATAAGTGGGAGTTTCAGTTATTTTTTATTTTTCAATACCCCAAAAACATAAGAGGCTATTTTCCAAACACTCTTTCTTCTCCTAAACGTTTGTAAGTGATTTCTAACTCATTTTCTTCACTCCTTTACTTCTTTTTACAAGATTTCATCCTAGAATCTAGGGTTTTCATGGTGGAGTTGGGAATTTCGGGTAAAACCTAAGAATATTGAAATTTGGGGATTTAGACCTCAAATTGAGTTCAGATTCCAAAACCATTTATATATCCGGGCTCGGGGGCGAATGGGTAATCGGGTTTTGGTCTGAATTTCGGGTTCGGACCGAGCGGGCCCAGGTTTGATTTTTGACTTTTTGGGAAAGACTTTAGAAAACTCACTTCCATGCATTAGAATTGATTCATTTAGCATTTATTGATATAATTAAGTAACTTGTGGCTAGTTTCGAGTCCTTGGGAGATGAGTTTGGAGTTTCGGGCGCATTCTTGACCCGGAAAGTAGGTTCAACACGAGGTGAGTCTCTTTTCTAATCTTGTAAGAGGGAATTGACCCCATAGGTGATTATAAATGAAGGAATTGTCCTTATTTGTGGGGTCTACGCACGCACGAAGTGGCGAGAGTCCGTGCACAACTACTATTATGCCAGGTTGGGTAGTTTTAGGACTCACGAGCATGCTTTATGTGCCTTACATGTATCTCTAGATGTATCTTAAGTTGCTTATTATACCTGAATTAGCATGAGAATAGTAGGAAGCTACACCCAAATTTACAGTTGTTTAGTTCCTGCTTACAAGCATAGTCTCTACTGAATTTTCCTAAATCTTTTGATAATTTTGTGTATGTCTACGAGCACCCAAGTTGCAGGTATGATTCGTGAGCGGGGTAGCCTTATGATAATTTTGTGTATGTATATACGAGCACCCGAGTTGCAGGTATGATTCACGAGCGGGGTAGCCTTATGGTAATTCTGTGTATGTATATGAGCACCCGAGTCGCAGGTATGATTCGCGAGCAGGGTAGCCTTATTATTATGTCAACCCCGTCGCATGATCGATTCACGAGAGAGGTAAAAGATGCACTTATTGTTCGGGCCGTTCGACCCTCGGTAGTGCAAAAATATGATTATTTTTATGGCTCAGACCGATTGTCCTTATCCCATGTGCGCATGATAAATTGTTAATGATTTCGTGGATATTGATTTGATGGAAATTTGGGGGGAAATGAAGTAGTGATTATTTATTTACTTCCAGTACTTGGTTGGATTTCAGTACCTTATATATATTTGCTGCTTTACTACCTTTACATGCCTACCGCTTTCATCATATTCTATTAAATTATATTGTTGGACCTTAGTGAGTGTCAAGTCGACCTCTCGTCACTATTTCTTCGAGATTAGACGGGATACTCACTGGGTACATATATATTTATGTACTCATACTGCACTTGCTGTGCATTTGTTGCACAGGTATATTCATAGCAATGTGACTGACTTGAAGACTTAGACGAGCTGCATCACCCAGAGACAACCCGCAGCCGGCAGAGTCTTCCTCATATGTTTTTGTACCTTATTTTCAAAATTTCTTGTCCAAATTGTATTTTGGACAAGCTTTGTAGTAATTGTATAAATTCTTAGAATTTTGCTCATGTACTTGTGTCACCGGGTTCTGGGATGTGTTTGGAGTGTATTTTTTTTTAAAATGGAATATTGGACCGGTATTTTTATTAAATGGATTTCATCTAGTTATTATGTATTAAAGTGAAAGGTAATGATTTTGAAAATATTGAGACATGAATTTATTTTAAACTAATTAAGGTTTGGCTTGCCTGTAAGTGGTGTCCGGCGCCATCACGACCTTATGGATTTTGGGTCGTGACAATATGTGTGTGTCGGCCACTCATATAAATGGTTAACTACCTAGATCGTGCCATGAAGCTTAGAGAAATAGGTAACCATCTCTTCTTATCGAATTCCAGATGTATCTAATACCCAAGCGACGGGCAAGAAAAATCCAAGGTTCTAGAGAGGATGATTTCTCCATTGGGTAATGATTATGGAGTACATGTTAGTAATAAATGATACTTGAGAGGATGTTGGAAGTGGGATGCAACGGATAGTAGTACATATTAGAGCATAACCTTACTAGAAAGTACGAAAGTAGTTATTCCGTTTTATGGTAATCAGTTCACCTCAGTTACAAGTTATACAATCTTTCAGTTAGCAAGTTTATGGTTATTCAGTATGCCAGTTATTAGTTATTCAGTTACCATTATCTAATTTTCAATGTATCAAAATTTTGGTGACTGGTGAGTATACAGTGATGCATATGGGTGCTAAAAGGAAATGTAAGTAACAATGTTTATAGCGAAATCTTCGCATATTTTAGGTCTAGATTAATACCAAGAATCACGGGATGGTGCAGTAAGTGATTTTAAGACAAATGAACTTTCTCTAAGTGTGATCTATGTACATAGTTCAAAAAAGAAGATAAGTCTGCGACCGTAGAACAGGGTCGGATGTGAGGGAAGTTAGAAATAGCCTTATTCTTCACTTTAGTTATTCAAAGCAGAACATGAATACATGACGCTAGCAGGTGGTTAGTAAAAGAATAGTTAGTATGTTTGAGTAGATACAGTGAATTAGCACTTTCAACAGAGCTAATAGAGGTACAATTTGATTTACTTAGTAAAGTTAACAATAGTGATTAGGTAACAGTTTGAAACACCAAGCGCATGTTAGAACCTGAAAAGGTTAAGTTAAACCCGAAGTACAGTGGCAGTGTGAAAAAAAAATCAGCTAGTAGTGAGAGAGCAAGCTATAGAAGAATAACCTTTAGGAATTATCGAAATGTGATTTCTCCAAGATTGACAGTGTAAGAAGAGTTAAATTATTAATATTGTGTGTGATAGTTGTGAATACATTAGCTTTCCGTTATGTGAATAATTTAGTCTTTCCAAAAAAAAGAAGGATTCACAAGTATAAGACCTTTGGTCTAGGGTGATGTGAAAACCATCAGTAAGTCCAGATGGAGATTTTAAACCCGCATAATTAGAATGGGATAAAAAAAAAAAGAGAACTATAAAATCATGCCCCAATTATGTATCATGAGGGTAGTGCAATCGCATGAGACTCTAATCTTCGTAGTATAGACTTAGCTCACAACAATTCTATGCGTGTTTTCAGGAAGTACCTTAAAAAGATAATCAGGTATGTGAATTAAAACTCATGATTGAGGTAGGTAAGAGAACTCTAGTGAAAGAGTTCACCAGCCAAGATAGGAGTTCGACTTCGGACTCTGAAGATGACGGAGTTGTTGTCTAGAACAGGACATTTTCCCCCTTAGTAGCCGAAGAGAAGGAGAAATAATTTGATGACCCCTACTTGCTGCAGTAAAAAGAGAGGATTCACAAGCATAAAATGATAGCTTTTGAAAAATGGGGAGATAATAGTACTTTGAGGTACAACGACATATTGTGTGTTTCAGACATAGATGGACTTAAAGAGGGAAGATCATGTTAGAAGCCCATAATTCCAGGTATTCTTTCCATCCAGGTTCCCCATATATGAATCATGACCAAGGAGATTTACTGGTTGAACGACAAGAAAAAGAACGTCGCAGACTTTGTGGCCAATTGTCTGAATTTTCAGCAAGTGAAAATCGAGCAGCATAAAGCCTAGTGTTTTATCCCAGAATACACATATTTTGAGTGGAGGTGGTAAATATGAAATTCATGACAGGATTATCTCACTCATTTTAAAAGTATGATCAGATTGGGTGATTATAGATCGACTTACCAAGTTAGCTCACCTCTTGCCAATGAAGACTACAAATTTAGTAGAGGATTATGCCAAGTTGTATATCTAAGAAACCGTCAGAGTGCATGGGAACCCGTTTTCCATCATTTTATATCATGGTGCTCAGTTTACAATGAACTTTTAGAAGTCCTTTCAGAAATGATTAGGCACAGGTTTTCCATCCTCAGAAAGGTTGGAAAGCAGAGCTCATTATTCAACACTTGAGGATATCCATGATTTTAAAGGTAATTGGGATGATCACATACATATCATTTAGTTTTCAAAAAAAAAAAATAACACCTACCATTCTAGTACCTAGATGGTACCATGCTAACTTTTTATGGGTGAAGGTGTAGATCGCCAATTGGTTGGTTCAAAGTTGGTGAAGAGGAGTTGTTGGGACATAATTTGGTCTATCAGACTATAGAGAAAGTTAAGTTGATTTAAGTGCGTTTGAAGACGACTCAGAGCCAATTGGTTGGTTCAAAGTTGGGTGTTCCTGAAAGTTTTGCCTATGAAAAGCGTTATGAGATTTTGGAAGAAGGGGAAGAATAGTCCCTGCTATATTGGGCCATATAGAATCTGTGAAGGATCGGTCAAATAGCTTATGAGTTAGAGTTTCCACCAAAATTAGTGGTGGTACATCCAGTAGTCACGTGTCGTGTTATAACATTCAAATTTCCAGTGCTCAGATACTCATGTCAGTTCAGTACTCTGATACTCATGTCAGTTCAGTACTAAGATACTCATGTCAGTTTAGTACTCAGATACTCATTTCAGTCAATACTCAGCTACTCATGTCAGTCCAATACTTAGATATTCATGCCAACTTTGTACTCTGATATTGATGTTAGTTCAACACTCAAATATTCGTGCCAGTTTAATATTCATGTATCCCTATTAGTTCAGTATATGTATCCATGGTCGACCAATATTCAGTCAATGCGGTAGTCATTCAGTTCACTATCTCAATAGTTCAGTAGTCATGTATTCATTCAGTTTAGTATGCAAGTGCTTATGAAAGTTCATGTTTCCACCAGACTCGTTTAAGGTCCGGAGTTAGTAGAAGTTACAATCAGGACAATCATTCGAGGACGAATGATCCGAATGGGGAGATAATGTAACACCTCGTACATTTGGGTTAGGTGTGAATATGTTAAATGGGTATTAATTTTATATTTTAGACATATGAAGTCCTATTGGGAAGAGCATGGGTGAAAATAGTTATTTCAAAATCAAGATGGAAAGTGAGGTGAAAATAGTTTGCAGAAGGTCTGTTTTCTAGTAGGGTTTAGTAAAACCGTGTAAGGAACTTAGGAAAACTCAAAGAATGAAAGATGTAGGCCTTTGAAATAGATTTCCAGCGATATATTGTGGAGCCCAAACAGATCTCTGTGCAAAACGTTATGTGCCTTTTACAGAACAGTGCGCAATATGCACGCCCCAAGCGCGGTCGCGCACATGCGGCACTGTTCCTGCCATATTCCACGGTCAGATGCGTGGTCAGGCCTACAGGTGCATGGGGGCGCACTTGGGGAGTAATCTTTAACGCCCTACTTCGTCCCCCACAGCCCCAAAACATAAAAACTTGCTCTAGAAAGGGGAGCTCTAAAAAACCTAACTCCTTAAAGGCCCTTCCATCATCCAAGGTAAGTTCTAATGACGATTCTAAGTTTATTTCAATTGCCCAACATCTTATTAACATGGGTAAACCCTCCATATCATTAGATATTCGATTGGGACATCATTGTTGAGAGAAGGAACCCTAGAACTCGAATTTAAGGGGATTGAACTTCAAAAAAGTAATGTCTTTACCATCTAATTGATTCTAACATTGGATTAATGCTAGACTCTAGTTCATGAGGTATGTGTTTATGGGTTTGATAGAAAAGCATGAACGGTTATAGGTTTGAGTTGTTGATTTTTGATTATTGGTTAAGGGTGTTGTTTACCTTATGGGTGATGAAGAATGATGTTGATTTTAACAATTTGAGACTTTAGAATTTATCTAGGAGCAACATAATGGGTTATTGGGTGTAGAAACATCATTAATAAGGGTTATAAAGCTTTATGCCACCAAGTGTTTGATAAAATGCCTAAGGAACCAAAACATGAGTATTATTGCTAATATGGAATCCCTTTGACTTGTATTGATATAAATTAAAGTTGAAAGGGTTGGCAAACATTGTATTACGCTCAAGAGCAGGAAATCAAGGTATGTGAGGCTAACTCTCTATGTTTGGGATTGTTAATGATTCTCCCTACACTGGGTTTCTTTTACCACGTTACCAATTTCCTCAGAAACATAGTTTAGCCTAGTTCCTTGAATAGTTGTAGAACCTCTATTCTCTAGCTTCATAACTCGTTCATGACTTTTATTCTGAACGTTGTGAGCTCAGTTCGTATTCAATATAGACTTGGGGTTGATGTTCCTGAGTCTCAGTATAGCTTACTCAGCATGTCATAAAAAGTTGAAGTCTCAATTTTCATAATCAGTTCATGCATACATGTCTCAGTCTAGCTCTATTCAATATTCAAGTATCAACTAACTTAGTATGGTTCAGTATTTCAGCATCATGTATTTCAGTATCATGTATTTCAGTATGCTTTTCAGTTCCTGAATGTTGAACACGTGTATTTGGGCCTGGGATGTAATTTATATGCTTTATACATACTTGGGCCTGAGGCCGTAGTTTATGCTTTATGAATTTTTGGGCCTGAGGTCGTAATTATGTATATGTATACTTGGGCCAGAGGCCGTAGCTTGTGCACATATATATTGGGCCCGAGGCCGTAGCTTATTCAGATAAACAGGTTGTTCATCATTCAGAAGAGGGAGTATTCATATCCGTACTTCCTTTCAGTTCAATTATTAGTTACCATTTCAATTATCAGTTATCATATCAGTTACCAGTTATCAGTTATCAATTATCATTTCAGTTATGAATTATCAATTCTCAGTTATCAGCTTAGTTTCAGTTTCAACATTTATAATTCTTTCTTTCAGTTGCTTTACATACCAATGCAATTCAAATGTACTAACGTCCCTTTTGCCCGGGGCCTGCATCATACGATGCAGGTAATGATTTACATGTTGATGATTCAGAGCGCTAGGATTCTCGTACCAGCTATTTGGTGATCCCCAGTTCTTTCGGGGAATTATCATTACCTTACAGTCTTCAGTATTTTCAGACAGACATTGTTTTCAGTACTTCATTAGAGGCTTCAAAGACTAGAGTAACAGCTATACAGAGTCACATGCTTTTTATATTAAGCTATGTTGGCTACAAATATGTTTCAGAAATGTATTAGTATTTCCTCACTTTGATTTATATCATCAAGACTTTCAATATAGAAGCATGTGTTCGTTTATCTTCCGCATTCAGTATGTTATGATATCACATGTTGATTCAGCCAGCCAGTTGGTTCGCTCGGACACATGTAGTCAGGCACCGAGTGTCGTGTTACTTCCAGGCCCAGGTTCGGGGCATGGCAAAGGACTTGGTAGGGTCCTTCCCAATTCAAACCGAGTTTCCCTTAATTAGGATCTCGAGTGTTGATGGTGACTTTCCTTAGGACTAATTCCCGACTCTGAAGTAGCGAAGGTTGGTTCTCCTACTATAGTATCTTTTGATTCTTTGCTTTTGTGCAGCCATTCGAATGAGTGCAATATCTCCTTTTAATCTAATAATTCTGCTAGTATCCATAGCCTCGTGATTTGATTATTCTGTTGTATGTCGAAATCTAGCGCTGAGTTCCCCGACTTCGACTGGAATCAAGGCTTCGGAGCCATATACTAGGGAAAATGGAGTCGCCCCTGTACTGGACTTCGATGTTGTTCGATATGCCCAAAGGACTTCAGGTAGAATTTCTCTCCATTTCCCTTTAGCTTCGTTCAACCTTTTCTTCAGGTTTTTGATGATAGTCTTGTTCGTCGATTCGACATGTCCGTTCCCACTAGGATTATACGGCGTTGACAATATCCTTTTTATTTACTATCTTCGAGGAATTTCGTCACTTTGTTGCCGATAAATTGTTTTCCATTGTCGCATACTATTTCTGCGGGTATCCCGACTCGACACACGATGTGATCCCGGATGATGTCTATAACCTCTTTCTCCCTGGCCTTCTTGAAAGCCTGTGCTTCAACCCCTTTAGACAAATAGTCAGTCATAAATAAAATGAATTTAGCTTTACCTGGGGCTGATGGCAGGGGCCGACGATATCCATCCCCTATTTCATGAATGGCCATGGTGAAAGGACTGAATGAAGTTGTTCTTCGGATTTATGGATCATCGGTGCAAACCTTTGACATTTATCACATTTTCGAACGAACTCCTTAGAGTCTTTTTCCATGATATACCAATAATACCCTGCTCTAATGACTTTGTAAATCAGTGATTCCGCGCCGCAGTGGTTCCCACAAGTGCCTTCATGGACCACCCGAAGGACATAATCGGTGTCCTCTAGTCCCAAACATACTGCTAGTGGTCAATCAAATGTCTTTCTGTATAATTTTCCATCTTCAGTCAATGTGAATTGATCAGCTTTGGTTTGTAATGCTCTTGATTCTATAGGGTCCGATGGAAGCTTTATGTTCTTCAAGTGCTCAATATATTTATCCTCCAATCCCATGTTAAGCTTGTAGAGTTCATCTCAACATGACCTTCCTCGATCACGGATCTCGAGAGTTCAACGACAGTCCCCGAGTTGATCACATCTTCATCGACCGATGACCCCAAATTTGCAAGTGCACTGGCCTCACTATTTTGTTCTCGAGGTACATGTTGTAGAGTCCATTCCTCGAAACGGTGCAAAGTTACCTGCAAGTTGTCCAAATACCTTTGCAATCTATCCTCTCGAACTTCGAAGGTTTTGTTTACTTGGTTCACCACCAGTAAAGAGTCACACTTAGCTTCAACGACTTCTGTTCCCAAGATCTTAGCTAGCTCGAGGCCTGCAATCATGGCCTCATACTCGTCCTCGTTGTTAGTCAATATGGAAGTTTTGATAGATTGCCTTATAGTACTACCTGTGGGAGACTTCAAAATGATGCCTAGGCCACACCCCTTCACATTCGAAGCACCGTCTGTGAAAAGGGTCCATACCCTCGATGATGTACCTGATTTTAACAAGAGTTCCTTTTCAATTTCGGGTACGAGGGTTGGTGTGAAATCGACCACGAAGTCCGCTAAAATTTGGGACTTGATGGTCGTTCGAGGTTGATATTCGATATCGTACCCACTGAGTTTGATAGCCCATTTGGCCAATCGGCCCGCAAGTTCGGGCTTGTGCAAAATATTACGGAGTGGGTCAGTGGTTAATACACATATGGGGTGACATTGAAAGTATGGTTTTAACTTTCTAGAGGAGTTTATCAGTGCAAGTGCCAATTTCTCTAAGTGTGGATATCTAGTTTCTGCTTCTTCTAAGGTTCGACTTACATAATAAACAAGAAATTGCGTACCTTGCTCTTCTCGGACTAGGACACCACTTACCGCGATTTTGGATACTGCAAGTACATGTAAAGTTTCTCATCTGCCTTCGGAGTTTGAGGAAGTGATGGGCTCGACAGATATCGCTTTAATTCTTCTAGTACCTTCTGGCCTTTCGAGGTCCATGAAAAATTGCTCTTCTTTTTTAGTAGAGAAAAACAATTGTGGCTCCGATCCGATGACCTCGAGATAAATCGGCCTAAAGCAGTTATCTGTCGAGTCTGCCTCTACACGGATTTTACACTGTCTATGACGGTGATGTCTTCGATGGCCTTATTTTATCGGGGTTGATCTCGAGTCCCCGATTCGACACCATGAAGCCGAGGAACTTGCCCGAACCGACTTCGTAAGCACATTTCTCGAGGTTGAGCTTCATGTTATATATCCTCAGAATATCAAACATTTCCTGCAAATGAGTTAAATGGTCCTATGTGCGCAAGGTCTTAACTAGCATGTCATCAATATAAACTTCTATTTACTTACCTATTTTTCTTCGAACATTTTATTTACTAGGCGTTGGTAACTGGCTCCTGCATTTTTTTGCCCGAAGGGCATTATATTATAACAGTATGTTACGTACTTGGTGATAAATAAAGTCTTTTCTTTGTCTTCCGGGTTCATCTGAATTTGATTTTACCCGGAATAGGCGTCGAGAAAGGTAAGGATCTCGTGGCTGGCCGTGGCGTCGATCATGCGATCGACGTTAGGCAGTGTAAAAGAATTTTTTTTGGCATGCCTTGTTCAAATCCTTATAGTCTATCCACATTCTAAGTTTTCACCTTTTCTTAGGGACTACACAGTATACAGAACAGAGCAAGAGACTCCAAGAAGGCAAACTATATCATAGATACGAAAGTTTTCCTTCTTGGAGTCTCTTGCTCTGTTCTTTATATTGTGGTATCAGAGCCAGCCCATCCTTTCGGAG